>JARKHS020036568.1:0-19975 GCA_030143305.2 Amblyomma americanum | reverse complement strand
GGGATCCTAGAAATAAGGGCGCTTGACTTTGTAAGCCGACGAAGATAAAGTATTTCAAGCGAGCTTGGCATACACTTCCGCCTGCTACTTAGCGATTATATTCTGGGTGGCAGAAACGAACGGCGGCAAGAGTCGAAGGCAGCACAGCCAGCAAAAATGGCAGCAGCAACGTGGCACTCGCAGAGGAGGTCGCATTGAGCGACAAACTTTCGGCTTTAGTGGTGGCATACTGCCCGCGATCTTCAAGGTAAAGGTTACTGAAAACACTGTGTTGATGCTTTTCTTCGGGATCCTAGAAATATGGGCGCATGATTTTGTAAGCGGACTAAGTTAAAGTATTTCAAGCAAGCTTGGCATACACTTCCGCCTGCTACTTAGCGATTATCTTCTGGGTGGCAGAAACGAACAGCGGCAAGAGTCGAAAGCAGCACAGCCAGTAATTACGGCAGAAGCGACGTGGTACTCGCAGAGGAGGTCGCATTGAGCGACAAACTTTCAGCTTTAGTGGTGGCATACTGCCCGCGATCTTCAAGGTAAAGGTTACTGAAAGCACAGTTTTGATGTCTTTTCTTTGGGATCCTAGAAATATGGGCGCGTGACTTTGTAAGTCGACGAAGATAAAGTATTTCAAGCGAGCTTGGCATACACTTACGCCTCCTACTTAGCGAATATATTCTGGGTGGCAGAAACGAATGGCGGCAAGAGTCGAAGGCAGCACAGCCAGCAAAAATGGCAGCAGCAACGTGGTACTCACTGAGGAGGTCGCATTGAGCGACAAACTTTCGGCTTTAGTGGTGGCATACTGCCCGCGATCTTCAAGGTAAAGGTTACTGAAAACACTGTTTTGATGTCTTTTCTTCGGGATCCTAGAAATATGGGCGCATGATTTTGTAAGCGGACGAAGATAAAGTATTTCAAGCAAGCTTGGCATACACTTCCGCCTGCTACTTAGCGATTATCTTCTGGGTGGCATAAACGAACAGCGGCAAGAGTCGAAGGCAGCACAGCCAGAGAATACGGCAGAAGTGACGTGGTACTCGCAGAGGAGGTCGCATTGAGCGACAAACTTTCGGCTTTAGTGGTGGCATACTGCCCGCGATCTTCAAGGTAAAGGTTACCGAAAGCACTGTTTTGATGTCTTTACTTTGGGGTCCTAGAAATATGGGCACTTGACTTTGTAAGCCGACGAAGATAAAGTATTTCAAGCGAGCTTGGCATACACTTCCGCCTGCTACTTAGCGATTATATTCTGGGTGGCAGAAACGAACGGCGGCAAGAGTCGAAGGCAGCACAGCCAGCAAAAATGGCAGAAGCGACGTGGTACTCGCAGAGGAGGTCGCATTGAGCGACAAACTTTCGGCTTTAGTGGTGGCATACTGCCCGCGATCTTCAAGGTAAAGGTTACTGAAAGCACTGTTTTGATGTCTTTTCTTTGGGATCCTAGAAATATGGGCGCATGATTTTGTAAGCGGACGAAGATAAAGTATTTCAAGCAAGCTTGGCATACACTTCCGCCTGCTACTTAGCGATTATCTTCTGGGTGGCATAAACGAACAGCGGCAAGAGTCGAAGGCAGCACAGCCAGAGAATACGGCAGAAGCGACGTGGTACTCGCAGAGGAGGTCGCATTGAGCGACAAACTTTCGGCTTTAGTGGTGGCATACTGCCCGCGATCTTCAAGGTAAAGGTTACTGAAAGCACTGTTTTGATGTCTTTTCTTTGGGATCCTAGAAATATGGGCGCGTGACTTTGTAAGTCGACGAAGATAAAGTATTTCAAGCGAGCTTGGCATACACTTACGCCTCCTACTTAGCGATTATATTCTGGGTGGCAGAAACGAACAGCGGCAAGAGTCGAAGGCAGCACAGCCAGCAAAAATGGCAGCAGCAACGTGGTACTCACTGAGGAGGTCGCATTGAGCGACAAACTTTCGGCTTTAGTGGTGGCATAGTGCCCGCAATCTTCAAGGTAAAGGTTACTGAAAACACTGTGTTGATGTCTTTTCTTCGGGATCCTAGAAATATGGGCGCATGATTTTGTAAGCGGACTAAGATAAAGTATTTCAAGCAAGCTTGGCATACACTTCCGCCTGCTACGTAGCGATTATCTTCTGGGTGGCATAAACGAACAGCGGCAAGAGTCGAAGGCAGCACAGCCAGAGAATACGGCAGAAGTGACGTGGTACTCGCAGAGGAGGTCGCATTGAGCGACAAACTTTCGGCTTTAGTGGTGGCATACTGCCCGCGATCTTCAAGGTAAAGGTTACCGAAAGCACTGTTTTGATGTCTTTTCTTTGGGATCCTAGAAATATGGGCGCTTGACTTTGTAAGCCGACGAAGATAAAGTATTTCATGCGAGCTTGGCATACACTTCCGCCTGCTACTTAGCGATTATATTCTGGGTGGCAGAAACGAACGGCGGCAAGAGTCGAAGGCAGCACAGCCAGAAAAAATGGCAGAAGCGACGTGGTACTCGCAGAGGAGGTCGCATTGAGCGACAAACTTTCGGCTTTAGTGGTGGCATACTGCCCGCGATCTTCAAGGTAAAGGTTACTGAAAGCACTGTTTTGATGCCTTTTCTTTGGGATCCTAGAAATATGGGCGCGTGACTTTGTAAGTCGACGAAGATAAAGTATCTCAAGCGAGCTTGGCATACACTTCCGCCTGCTACTTAGCGATTATATTCTGGGTGGCAGAAACGAACGGCGGCAAGAGTCGAAGGCAGCACAGCCAGCAAAAATGGCAGCAGCAACGTGGCACTCGCAGAGGAGGTCGCATTGAGCGACAAACTTTCGGCTTTAGTGGTGGCATACTGCCCGCGATCTTCAAGGTAAAGGTTACCGAAAGCACTGTTTTGATGTCTTTTCTTTGGGGTCCTAGAAATATGGGCACTTGACTTTGTAAGCCGACGAAGATAAAGTATTTCAAGCGAGCTCGGCATACACTTCCGCCTGCTACTTAGCGATTATATTCTGGGTGGCAGAAACGAACGGCGGCAAGAGTCGAAGGCAGCACAGCCAGCAAAAATGGCAGAAGCGACGTGGTACTCGCAGAGGAGGTCGCATTGAGCGACAAACTTTCGGCTTTAGTGGTGGCATACTGCCCGCGATCTTCAAGGTAAAGGTTACTGAAAGCACTGTTTTGATGTCTTTTCTTTGGGATCCTTGAAATATGGGCGCATGATTTTGTAAGCGGACGAAGATAAAGTATTTCAAGCAAGCTTGGCATACACTTCCGCCTGCTACTTAGCGATTATCTTCTGGGTGGCATAAACGAACAGCGGCAAGAGTCGAAGGCAGCACAGCCAGAGAATACGGCAGAAGCGACGTGGTACTCGCAGAGGAGGTCGCATTGAGCGACAAACTTTCGGCTTTAGTGGTGGCATACTGCCCGCGATCTTCAAGGTAAAGGTTACTGAAAGCACTGTTTTGATGTCTTTTCTTTGGGATCCTAGAAATATGGGCGCGTGACTTTGTAAGACGACGAAGATAAAGTATTTCAAGCGAGCTTGGCATACACTTACGCCTCCTACTTAGCGATTATATTCTGGGTGGCAGAAACGAACAGCGGCAAGAATCGAAGGCAGCACAACCAGCAAAAATGGCAGCAGCAACGTGGTACTCACTGAGGAGGTCGCATTGAGCGACAAACTTTCGGCTTTAGTGGTGGCATAGTGCCCGCAATCTTCAAGGTAAAGGTTACTGAAAACACTGTGTTGATGTCTTTTCTTCGGGATCCTAGAAATATGGGCGCATGATTTTGTAAGCGGACTAAGATAAAGTATTTCAAGCAAGCTTGGCATACGCTTCCGCCTGCTACGTAGCGATTATCTTCTGGGTGGCATAAACGAACAGCGGCAAGAGTCGAAGGCAGCACAGCCAGAGAATACGGCAGAAGTGACGTGGTACTCGCAGAGGAGGTCGCATTGAGCGACAAACTTTCGGCTTTAGTGGTGGCATACTGCCCGCGATCTTCAAGGTAAAGGTTACCGAAAGCACTGTTTTGATGTCTTTTCTTTGGGATCCTAGAAATATGGGCGCTTGACTTTGTAAGCCGACGAAGATAAAGTATTTCAAGCGAGCTTGGCATACACTTCCGCCTGCTACTTAGCGATTATATTCTGGGTGGCAGAACCGAACGGCGGCAAGAGTCGAAGGCAGCACAGCCAGCAAAAATGGCAGAAGCGACGTGGTACTCGCAGAGGAGGTCGCATTGAGCGACAAACTTTCGGCTTTAGTGGTGGCATACTGCCCGCGATCTTCAAGGTAAAGGTTACTGAAAGCACTGTTTTGATGCCTTTTCTTTGGGATCCTAGAAATATGGGCGCGTGACTTTGTAAGTCGACGAAGATAAAGTATTTCAAGCGAGCTTGGCATACACTTCCGCCTGCTACTTAGCGATTATATTCTGGGTGGCAGAAACGAACGGCGGCAAGAGTCGAAGGCAGCACAGCCAGCAAAAATGGCAGCAGCAACGTGGCACTCACAGAGGAGGTCGCATTGAGCGACAAACTTTCGGCTTTAGTGGTGGCATACTGCCCGCGATCTTCAAGGTAAAGGTTACTGAAAACACTGTGTTGATGTCTTTTCTTCGGGATCCTAGAAATATGGGCGCATGATTTTGTAAGCGGATGAAGTTAAAGTATTTCAAGCAAGCTTGGCATACACTTCCGCCTGCTACTTAGCGATTATCTTCTGGGTGGCAGGAACGAACAGCGGCAAGAGTCGAAAGCAGCACAGCCAGTAAATACGGCAGAAGCGACGTGGTACTAGCAGAGGAGGTCGCATTGAGCGAAAAACTTTATGCTTTAGTGGTGGCATACTGCCCGCGATCTTCAAGGTAAAGGTTACCGAAAGCACTGTTTTGATGTCTTTTCTTTGGGATCCAGAAATATGGGCGCTTGACTTTGTAAGCCGACGAAGATAAAGTATTTCAAGCGAGCTTCGCATACACTTCCGCCTGCTACTTACCGATTATATTCTGGGTGGCAGAAACGAACGGCGGCAAGAGTCGAAGGCAGCACAGCCAGCAAAAATGGCAGCAGCAACGTGGCACTCGCAGAGGAGGTCGCATTGTGCGACAAACTTTCGGCTTTAGTGGTGGAATACTGCCCGCGATCTTCAAGGTAAAGGGTACTGAAAACACTGTGTTGATGTCTTTTCTTCGGGATCTTAGAAATATGGGCGCATGATTTTGTAAGCGGACGAAGTTAAAGTATTTCAAGCAAGCTTGGCATACACTTCCGCCTGCTACTTAGCGATTATCTTCTGGGTGGCAGAAACGAACAGCGGCAAGAGTCGAAAGCAGCACAGCCAGTAAATACAGCAGAAGCGACGTGGTACTCGCAGAGGAGGTCGCATTGAGCGACAAACTTTCAGCTTTAGTGGTGGCATACTGCCCGCGATCTTCAAGGTAAAGGTTACTGAAAGCACTGTTTTGATGTCTTTTCTTTGGGATCCTAGAAATATGGGCGCGTGACTTTGTAAGTCGACGAAGATAAAGTATTTCAAGCGAGCTTGGCATACACTTCCGCCTGCTACTTAGCGATTATATTCTGGGTGGCAGAAACGAATGGCGGCAAGAGTCGAAGGCAGCACAGCCAGCAAAAATGGCAGCAGCAACGTGGTACTCACTGAGGAGGTCGCATTGAGCGACAAACTTTCGGCTTTAGTGGTGGCATACGGCCCGCGATCTTCAAGGTAAAGGTTACTGAAAACACTGTGTTGATGTCTTTTCTTTGGGATCCTAGAAATATGGGCGCATGATTTTGTAAGCGGACGAAGATAAAGTATTTCAAGCAAGCTTGGCATAAACTTCCGCCTGCTACTTAGCTATTATCTTCTGTGTGGCAGAAACGAACAGCGGCAGGAGTCGAAAGCAGCATAGCCAGCAAATACGGCAGAAGCGACGTGGTACTCGCAGAGGAGGTCGCATTGAGCGACAAACTTTCGGCTTTAGTGGTGGCATACTGCCCGCGATCTTCAAGGTAAAGGTTACTGAAAGCACTGTTTTGATGTCTTTTCTTTGGGATCCTAGAAATATGGGCGCGTGACTTTGTAAGTCGACGAAAATAAAGCATTTCAAGCGAGCTTGGCATACACTTCCGCCTGCTACTTAGCGATTATCTTCTGGGTGGCAGCAACGAACAGCGGCAAGAGTCGAAGGCAGCACAGTCAGGAAATACGGCAGCCACGACGTGGTACTCGCAGAGGAGTTCGCATTGAGCGACAAACTTTCGGTTTCAGTGGTGGCATGCTGCCCGCGATCTTCAAGGTAAAGGTTACTGAAAACACTGTTTTGATGTCTTTTCTTCGCGATCCTAGAAATATGGGCGCATGATTTTGTAAGCGGACGAAGATAAAGTATTTCAAGCAAGCTTGGCATACACTTCCGCCTGCTACTTAGCGATTATCTTCTGGGTGGCATAAACGAGCAGTGGCAAGAGTCGAAGGCAACACAGCCAGAGAATACGGCAGAAGTGACGTGGTACTCGCAGAGGAGGTCGCATTGAGCGACAAACTTTCGGCTTTAGTGGTGGAATACTGCCCGCGATCTTCAAGGTAAAGGTTACTGAAAACACTGTGTTGATGTCTTTTCTTCGGGATCCTAGAAATATGGGCGCATGATTTTGTAAGCGGACGAAGGTAAAGTATTTCAAGCAAGCTTGGCATACACTTCCGCCTGCTACTTAGCGATTATCTTCTGGGTGGCAGAAACGAACAGCGGCAAGAGTCGAAAGCAGCACAGCCAGTAAATACGGCAGAAGCGACGTGGTACTCGCAGAGGAGGTCGCATTGAGCGACAAACTTTCAGCTTTAGTGGTGGCATACTGCCCGCGATCTTCAAGGTAAAGGTTACTGAAAGCACAGTTTTGATGTCTTTTCTTTGGGATCCTAGAAATATGGGCGCGTGACTTTGTAAGTCGACGAAGATAAAGTATTTCAAGCGAGCTTGGCATACACTTACGCCTCCTACTTAGCGAATATATTCTGGGTGGCAGAAACGAACGGCGGCAAGAGTCGAAGGCAGCACAGCCAGCAAAAAAGGCAGCAGCAACGTGGTACTCACTGAGGAGGTCGCATTGAGCGACAAACTTTCGGCTTTAGTGGTGGCATACTGCCCGCGATCTTCAAGGTAAAGGTTACTGAAAACACTGTTTTGATGTCTTTTCTTCGGGATCCTAGAAATATGGGCGCATGATTTTGTAAGCGGACGAAGATAAAGTATTTCAAGCAAGCTTGGCATACACTTCCGCCTGCTACTTAGCGATTATCTTCTGGGTGGCATAAACGAACAGCGGCAAGAGTCGAAGGCAGCACAGCCAGAGAATACGGCAGAAGTGACGTGGTACTCGCAGAGGAGGTCGCATTGAGCGACAAACTTTCGGCTTTAGTGGTGGCATACTGCCCGCGATCTTCAAGGTAAAAGTTACCGAAAGCACTGTTTTGATGTCTTTTCTTTGGGGTCCTAGAAATATGGGCACTTGACTTTGTAAGCCGACGAAGATAAAGTATTTCAAGCGAGCTTGGCATACACTTCCGCCTGCTACTTAGAGATTATATTCTGGGTGGCAGAAACGAACGGCGGCAAGAGTCGAAGGCAGCACAGCCAGCAAAAATGGCAGAAGCGACGTGGTACTCGCAGAGGAGGTCGCATTGAGCGACAAACTTTCGGCTTTAGTGGTGGCATACTGCCCGCGATCTTCAAGGTAAAGGTTACTGAAAGCACTGTTTTGATGTCTTTTCTTTGGGATCCTAGAAATATGGGCGCATGATTTTGTAAGCGGACGAAGATAAAGTATTTCAAGCAAGCTTGGCATACACTTCCGCCTGCTACTTAGCGATTATCTTCTGGGTGGCATAAACGAACAGTGGCAAGAGTCGAAGGCAACACAGCCAGAGAATACGGCAGAAGTGACGTGGTACTCGCAGAGGAGGTCGCATTGAGCGACAAACTTTCGGCTTTAGTGGTGGAATACTGCCCGCGATCTTCAAGGTAAAGGTTACTGAAAACACTGTGTTGATGTCTTTTCTTCGGGATCCTAGAAATATGGGCGCATGATTTTGTAAGCGGACGAAGGTAAAGTATTTCAAGCAAGCTTGGCATACACTTCCGCCTGCTACTTAGCGATTATCTTCTGGGTGGCATAAACGAACAGTGGCAAGAGTCGAAGGCAACACAGCCAGAGAATACGGCAGAAGTGACGTGGTACTCGCAGAGGAGGTCGCATTGAGCGACAAACTTTCGGCTTTAGTGGTGGAATACTGCCCGCGATCTTCAAGGTAAAGGTTACTGAAAACACTGTGTTGATGTCTTTTCTTCGGGATCCTAGAAATATGGGCGCATGATTTTGTAAGCGGACGAAGGTAAAGTATTTCAAGCAAGCTTGGCATACACTTCCGCCTGCTACTTAGCGATTATCTTCTGGGTGGCAGAAACGAACAGCGGCAAGAGTCGAAAGCAGCACAGCCAGTAAATACGGCAGAAGCGACGTGGTACTCGCAGAGGAGGTCGCATTGAGCGACAAACTTTCAGCTTTAGTGGTGGCATACTGCCCGCGATCTTCAAGGTAAAGGTTACTGAAAGCACAGTTTTGATGTCTTTTCTTTGGGATCCTAGAAATATGGGCGCGTGACTTTGTAAGTCGACGAAGATAAAGTATTTCAAGCGAGCTTGGCATACACTTACGCCTCCTACTTAGCGAATATATTCTGGGTGGCAGAAACGAACGGCGGCAAGAGTCGAAGGCAGCACAGCCAGCAAAAATGGCAGCAGCAACGTGGTACTCACTGAGGAGGTCGCATTGAGCGACAAACTTTCGGCTTTAGTGGTGGCATACTGCCCGCGATCTTCAAGGTAAAGGTTACTGAAAACACTGTTTTGATGTCTTTTCTTCGGGATCCTAGAAATATGGGCGCATGATTTTGTAAGCGGACGAAGATAAAGTATTTCAAGCAAGCTTGGCATACACTTCCGCCTGCTACTTAGCGATTATCTTCTGGGTGGCATAAACGAACAGCGGCAAGAGTCGAAGGCAGCACAGCCAGAGAATACGGCAGAAGTGACGTGGTACTCGCAGAGGAGGTCGCATTGAGCGACAAACTTTCGGCTTTAGTGGTGGCATACTGCCCGCGATCATCAAGGTAAAGGTTACCGAAAGCACTGTTTTGATGTCTTTTCTTTGGGGTCCTAGAAATATGGGCACTTGACTTTGTAAGCCGACGAAGATAAAGTATTTCAAGCGAGCTTGGCATACACTTCCGCCTGCTACTTAGCGATTATATTCTGGGTGGCAGAAACGAACGGCGGCAAGAGTCGAAGGCAGCACAGCCAGCAAAAATGGCAGCAGCAACGTGGTACTCACTGAGGAGGTCGCATTGAGCGACAAACTTTCGGCTTTAGTGGTGGCATACTGCCCGCGATCTTCAAGGTAAAGGTTACTGAAAACACTGTTTTGATGTCTTTCCTTCGGGATCCTAGAAATATGGGCGCATGATTTTGTAAGCGGACGAAGATAAAGTATTTCAAGCAAGCTTGGCATACACTTCCGCCTGCTACTTAGCGATTATCTTCTGGGTGGCATAAACGAACAGCGGCAAGAGTCGAAGGCAGCACAGCCAGAGAATACGGCAGAAGTGACGTGGTACTCGCAGAGGAGGTCGCATTGAGCGACAAACTTTCGGCTTTAGTGGTGGCATACTGCCCGCGATCTTCAAGGTAAAGGTTACCGAAAGCACTGTTTTGATGTCTTTTCTTTGGGGTCCTAGAAATATGGGCACTTGACTTTGTAAGCCGACGAAGATAAAGTATTTCAAGCGAGCTTGGCATACACTTCCGCCTGCTACTTAGCGATTATATTCTGGGTGGCAGAAACGAACGGCGGCAAGAGTCGAAGGCAGCACAGCCAGCAAAAATGGCAGCAGCAACGTGGTACTCACTGAGGAGGTCGCATTGAGCGACAAACTTTCGGCTTTAGTGGTGGCATACTGCCCGCGATCTTCAAGGTAAAGGTTACTGAAAACACTGTTTTGATGTCTTTTCTTCGGGATCCTAGAAATATGGGCGCATGATTTTGTAAGCGGACGAAGATAAAGTATTTCAAGCAAGCTTGGCATACACTTCCGCCTGCTACTTAGCGATTATCTTCTGGGTGGCATAAACGAACAGCGGCAAGAGTCGAAGGCAGCACAGCCAGAGAATACGGCAGAAGTGACGTGGTACTCGCAGAGGAGGTCGCATTGAGCGACAAACTTTCGGCTTTAGTGGTGGCATACTGCCCGCGATCTTCAAGGTAAAGGTTACCGAAAGCACTGTTTTGATGTCTTTTCTTTGGGGTCCTAAAAATATGGGCACTTGACTTTGTAAGCCGACGAAGATAAAGTATTTCAAGCGAGCTTGGCATACACTTCCGCCTGCTACTTAGAGATTATATTCTGGGTGGCAGAAACGAACGGCGGCAAGAGTCGAAGGCAGCACAGCCAGCAAAAATGGCAGAAGCGACGTGGTACTCGCAGAGGAGGTCGCATTGAGCGACAAACTTTCGGCTTTAGTGGTGGCATACTGCCCGCGATCTTCAAGGTAAAGGTTACTGAAAGCACTGTTTTGATGTCTTTTCTTTGGGATCCTAGAAATATGGGCGCATGATTTTGTAAGCGGACGAAGATAAAGTATTTCAAGCAAGCTTGGCATACACTTCCGCCTGCTACTTAGCGATTATCTTCTGGGTGGCATAAACGAACAGCGGCAAGAGTCGAAGGCAGCACAGCCAGAGAATACGGCAGAAGCGACGTGGTACTCGCAGAGGAGGTCGCATTGAGCGACAAACTTTCGGCTTTAGTGGTGGCATACTGCCCGCGATCTTCAAGGTAAAGGTTACTGAAAGCACTGTTTTGATGTCTTTTCTTTGGGATCCTAGAAATATGGGCGCGTGACTTTGTAAGTCGACGAAGATAAAGTATTTCAAGCGAGCTTGGCATACACTTACGCCTCCTACTTAGCGATTATATTCTGGGTGGCAGAAACGAACAGCGGCAAGAGTCGAAGGCAGCACAGCCAGCAAAAATGGCAGCAGCAACGTGGTACTCACTGAGGAGGTCGCATTGAGCGACAAACTTTCGGCTTTAGTGGTGGCATAGTGCCCGCAATCTTCAAGGTAAAGGTTACTGAAAACACTGTGTTGATGTCTTTTCTTCGGGATCCTAGAAATATGGGCGCATGATTTTGTAAGCGGACTAAGATAAAGTATTTCAAGCAAGCTTGGCATACACTTCCGCCTGCTACGTAGCGATTATCTTCTGGGTGGCATAAACGAACAGCGGCAAGAGTCGAAGGCAGCACAGCCAGAGAATACGGCAGAAGTGACGTGGTACTCGCAGAGGAGGTCGCATTGAGCGACAAACTTTCGGCTTTAGTGGTGGCATACTGCCCGCGATCTTCAAGGTAAAGGTTACTGAAAGCACTGTTTTGATGCCTTTTCTTTGGGATCCTAGAAATATGGGCGCGTGACTTTGTAAGTCGACGAAGATAAAGTATCTCAAGCGAGCTTGGCATACACTTCCGCCTGCTACTTAGCGATTATATTCTGGGTGGCAGAAACGAACGGCGGCAAGAGTCGAAGGCAGCACAGCCAGCAAAAATGGCAGCAGCAACGTGGCACTCGCAGAGGAGGTCGCATTGAGCGACAAACTTTCGGCTTTAGTGGTGGCATACTGCCCGCGATCTTCAAGGTAAAGGTTACCGAAAGCACTGTTTGGATGTCTTTTCTTTGGGGTCCTAGAAATATGGGCACTTGACTTTGTAAGCCGACGAAGATAAAGTATTTCAAGCGAGCTTGGCATACACTTCCGCCTGCTACTTAGCGATTATATTCTGGGTGGCAGAAACGAACGGCGGCAAGAGTCGAAGGCAGCACAGCCAGCAAAAATGGCAGAAGCGACGTGGTACTCGCAGAGGAGGTCGCATTGAGCGACAAACTTTCGGCTTTAGTGGTGGCATACTGCCCGCGATCTTCAAGGTAAAGGTTACTGAAAGCACTGTTTTGATGTCTTTTCTTTGGGATCCTAGAAATATGGGCGCATGATTTTGTAAGCGGACGAAGATAAAGTATTTCAAGCAAGCTTGGCATACACTTCCGCCTGCTACTTAGCGATTATCTTCTGGGTGGCATAAACGAACAGCGGCAAGAGTCGAAGGCAGCACAGCCAGAGAATACGGCAGAAGCGACGTGGTACTCGCAGAGGAGGTCGCATTGAGCGACAAACTTTCGGCTTTAGTGGTGGCATACTGCCCGCGATCTTCAAGGTAAAGGTTACTGAAAGCACTGTTTTGATGTCTTTTCTTTGGGATCCTAGAAATATGGGCGCGTGACTTTGTAAGTCGACGAAGATAAAGTATTTCAAGCGAGCTTGGCATACACTTACGCCTCCTACTTAGCGATTATATTCTGGGTGGCAGAAACGAACAGCGGCAAGAGTCGAAGGCAGCACAGCCAGCAAAAATGGCAGCAGCAACGTGGTACTCACTGAGGAGGTCGCATTGAGCGACAAACTTTCGGCTTTAGTGGTGGCATAGTGCCCGCAATCTTCAAGGTAAAGGTTACTGAAAACACTGTGTTGATGTCTTTTCTTCGGGATCCTAGAAATATGGGCGCATGATTTTGTAAGCGGACTAAGATAAAGTATTTCAAGCAAGCTTGGCATACGCTTCCGCCTGCTATGTAGCGATTATCTTCTGGGTGGCATAAACGAACAGCGGCAAGAGTCGAAGGCAGCACAGCCAGAGAATACGGCAGAAGTGACGTGGTACTCGCAGAGGAGGTCGCATTGAGCGACAAACTTTCGGCTTTAGTGGTGGCATACTGCCCGCGATCTTCAAGGTAAAGGTTACCGAAAGCACTGTTTTGATGTCTTTTCTTTGGGATCCTAGAAATATGGGCGCTTGACTTTGTAAGCCGACGAAGATAAAGTATTTCAAGCGAGCTTGGCATACACTTCCGCCTGCTACTTAACGATTATATTCTGGGTGGCAGAAACGAACGGCGGCAAGAGTCGAAGGCAGCACAGCCAGCAAAAATGGCAGAAGCGACGTGGTACTCGCAGAGGAGGTCGCATTGAGCGACAAACTTTCGGCTTTAGTGGTGGCATACTGCCCGCGATCTTCAAGGTAAAGGTTACTGAAAGCACTGTTTTGATGCCTTTTCTTTGGGATCCTAGAAATATGGGCGCGTGACTTTGTAAGTCGACGAAGATAAAGTATCTCAAGCGAGCTTGGCATACACTTCCGCCTGCTACTTAGCGATTATATTCTGGGTGGCAGAAACGAACGGCGGCAAGAGTCGAAGGCAGCACAGCCAGCAAAAATGGCAGCAGCAACGTGGCACTCGCAGCGGAGGTCGCATTGAGCGACAAACTTTCGGCTTTAGTGGTGGCATACTGCCCGCGATCTTCAAGGTAAAGGTTACCGAAAGCACTGTTTTGATGTCTTTTCTTTGGGGTCCTAGAAATATGGGCACTTGACTTTGTAAGCCGACGAAGATAAAGTATTTCAAGCGAGCTTGGCATACACTTCCGCCTGCTACTTAGCGATTATATTCTGGGTGGCAGAAACGAACGGCGGCAAGAGTCGAAGGCAGCACAGCCAGCAAAAATGGCAGAAGCGACGTGGTACTCGCAGAGGAGGTCGCATTGAGCGACAAACTTTCGGCTTTAGTGGTGGCATACTGCCCGCGATCTTCAAGGTAAAGGTTACTGAAAGCACTGTTTTGATGTCTTTTCTTTGGGATCCTAGAAATATGGGCGCACGATTTTGTAAGCGGACGAAGATAAAGTATTTCAAGCAAGCTTGGCATACACTTCCGCCTGCTACTTAGCGATTATCTTCTGGGTGGCATAAACGAACAGCGGCAAGAGTCGAAGGCAGCACAGCCAGAGAATACGGCAGAAGCGACGTGGTACTCGCAGAGGAGGTCGCATTGAGCGACAAACTTTCGGCTTTAGTGGTGGCATACTGCCCGCGATCTTCAAGGTAAAGGTTACTGAAAGCACTGTTTTGATGTCTTTTCTTTGGGATCCTAGAAATATGGGCGCGTGACTTTGTAAGTCGACGAAGATAAAGTATTTCAAGCGAGCTTGGCATACACTTACGCCTCCTACTTAGCGATTATATTCTGGGTGGCAGAAACGAACAGCGGCAAGAATCGAAGGCAGCACAGCCAGCAAAAATGGCAGCAGCAACGTGGTACTCACTGAGGAGGTCGCATTGAGCGACAAACTTTCGGCTTTAGTGGTGGCATAGTGCCCGCAATCTTCAAGGTAAAGGTTACTGAAAACACTGTGTTGATGTCTTTTCTTCGGGATCCTAGAAATATGGGCGCATGATTTTGTAAGCGGACTAAGATAAAGTATTTCAAGCAAGCTTGGCATACGCTTCCGCCTGCTACGTAGCGATTATCTTCTGGGTGGCATAAACGAACAGCGGCAAGAGTCGAAGGCAGCACAGCCAGAGAATACGGCAGAAGTGACGTGGTACTCGCAGAGGAGGTCGCATTGAGCGACAAACTTTCGGCTTTAGTGGTGGCATACTGCCCGCGATCTTCAAGGTAAAGGTTACCGAAAGCACTGTTTTGATGTCTTTTCTTTGGGATCCTAGAAATATGGGCGCTTGACTTTGTAAGCCGACGAAGATAAAGTATTTCAAGCGAGCTTGGCATACACTTCCGCCTGCTACTTAGCGATTATATTCTGGGTGGCAGAAACGAACGGCGGCAAGAGTCGAAGGCAGCACAGCCAGCAAAAATGGCAGAAGCGACGTGGTACTCGCAGAGGAGGTCGCATTGAGCGACAAACTTTCGGCTTTAGTGGTGGCATACTGCCCGCGATCTTCAAGGTAAAGGTTACTGAAAGCACTGTTTTGATGCCTCTTCTTTGGGATCCTAGAAATATGGGCGCGTGACTTTGTAAGTCGACGAAGATAAAGTATTTCAAGCGAGCTTGGCATACACTTCCGCCTGCTACTTAGCGAATATATTCTGGGTGGCAGAAACGAACGGCGGCAAGAGTCGAAGGCAGCACAGCCAGCAAAAATGGCAGCAGCAACGTGGCACTCGCAGAGGAGGTCGCATTGAGCGACAAACTTTCGGCTTTAGTGGTGGCATACTGCCCGCGATCTTCAAGGTAAAGGTTACTGAAAACACTGTGTTGATGTCTTTTCTTCGGGATCCTAGAAATATGGGCGCATGATTTTGTAAGCGGATGAAGTTAAAGTATTTCAAGCAAGCTTGGCATACACTTCCGCCTGCTGCTTAGCGATTATCTTCTGGGTGGCAGGAACGAACAGCGGCAAGAGTCGAAAGCAGCACAGCCAGTAAATACGGCAGAAGCGACGTGGTACTAGCAGAGGAGGTCGCATTGAGCGCCAAACTTTCAGCTTTAGTGGTGGCATACTGCCCGCGATCTTCAAGGTAAAGGTTACTGAAAGCACTGTTTTGATGTATTTTCTTTGGGATCCTAGAAATATGGGCGCGTGACTTTGTAAGTCGACGAAGATAAAGTATTTCAAGCGAGCTTGGCATACACTTACGCCTCCTACTTAGCGATTAAATTCTGGGTGGCAGAAACGAACGGCGGCAAGAGTCGAAGGCAGCACAGCCAGCAAAAATGGCAGCAGCAACGTGGTACTCACTGAGGAGGTCGCATTGAGCGACAAACTTTCGGCTTTAGTGGTGGCATACTGCCCGCGATCTTCAAGGTAAAGGTTACTGAAAACACTGTGTTGATGTCTTTTCTTTGGGATCCTAGAAATATGGGCGCATGATTTTGTAAGCGGACGAAGATAAAGTATTTCAAGCAAGCTTGGCATAAACTTCCGCCTGCTACTTAGCGATTATCTTCTGGGTGGCATAAACGAAGAGCGGCAAGAGTCGAAGGCAACACAGCCAGAGAATACGGCAGAAGTGACCTGGTACTCGCAGAGGAGGTCGCATTGAGCGACAAACTTTCGGCTTTAGTGGTGGCATACTGCCCGCGATCTTCAAGGTAAAGGTTACCGAAAGCACTGTTTTGATGTCTTTTCTTTGGGATCCTAGAAATATGGGCGCTTGACTTTGTAAGCCGACGAAGATAAAGTATTTCAAGCGAGCTTGGCATACACTTCCGCCTGCTACTTAGCGATTATATTCTGGGTGGCAGAAACGAACGGCGGCAAGAGTCGAAGGCAGCACAGCCAGCAAAAATGGCAGCAGCAACGTGGCACTCGCAGAGGAGGTCGCATTGAGCGACAAACTTTCGGCTTTAGTGGTGGCATACTGCCCGCGATCTTCAAGGTAAAGGTTACTGAAAACACTGTGTTGATGTCTTTTCTTCGGGATCCTAGAAATATGGGCGCATGATTTTGTAAGCGGACGAAGATAAAGTATTTCAAGCAAGCTTGGCATACACTTCCGCCTGCTACTTAGCGATTATCTTCTGGGTGGCAGAAACGAACAGCGGCAAGAGTCGAAAGCAGCACAGCCAGTAAATACGGCAGAAGCGACGTGGTACTCGCAGAGGAGGTCGCATTGAGCGACAAACTTTCAGCTTTAGTGGTGGCATACTGTCCGCGATCTTCAAGGTAAAGGTTACTGAAAGCACTGTTTTGATGTCTTTTCTTTGGGATCCTAGAAATATGGGCGCGTGACTTTGTAAGTCGACGAAGATAAAGTATTTCAAGCGAGCTTGGCATACACTTACGCCTCCTACTTAGCGATTATATTCTGGGTGGCAGAAACGAACGGCGGCAAGAGTCGAAGGCAGCACAGCCAGCAAAAATGGCAGCAGCAACGTGGTACTCGCAGAGGACGTCGCATTGAGCGACAAACTTTCGGCTTTAGTGGTGGCATACAGCCCGCGATCTTCAAGGTAAAGGTTACTGAAAACACTGTTTTGATGTCTTTTCTTCGGGATCCTAGAAATATGGGCGCATGATTTTGTAAGCGGACGAAGATAAAGTATTTCAAGCAAGCTTGGCATACACTTCCGCCTGCTACATAGCGATTATCTTCTGGGTGGCATAAACGAACAGCGGCAAGAGTCGAAGGCAGCACAGCCAGAGAATACGGCAGACGTGACGTGGTACTCGCAGAGGAGGTCGCATTGAGCGACAAACTTTCGGCTTTAGTGGTGGCATACTGCCCGCGATCTTCAAGGTAAAGGTTACCGAAAGCACTGTTTTGATGTCTTTTCTTTGGGATCCTAGAAATATGGGCGCTTGACTTTGTAAGCCGACGAAGATAAAGTATTTCAAGCGAGCTTGGCATACACTTCCGCCTGCTACTTAGCGATTATATTCTGGGTGGCAGAAACGAACGGCGGCAAGAGTCGAAGGCAGCACAGCCAGCAAAAATGGCAGAAGCGACGTGGTACTCGCAGAGGAGGTCGCATTGAGCGACAAACTTTGGGCTTTAGTGGTGGCATACTGCCCGCGATCTTCAAGGTAAAGGTTACTGAAAACACTGTGTTGATGTCTTTTCTTTGGGATCCTAGAAATATGGGCGCATGATTTTGTAAGCGGACGAAGATAAAGTATTTCAAGCAAGCTTGGCATAAACTTCCGTCTGCTACTTAGCTATTATCTTCTGGGTGGCAGAAACGAACAGCGGCAGGAGTCGAAAGCAGCACAGCCAGTAAATACGGCAGAAGCGACGTGGTACTCGCAGAGGAGGTCGCATTGAGCGACAAACTTTCGGCTTTAGTGGTGGCATACTGCCCGCGATCTTCAAGGTAAAGGTTACTGAAAGCACTGTTTTGATGTCTTTTCTTTGGGATCCTAGAAATATGGGCGCGTGACTTTGTAAGTCGACGAAGATAAAGTATTTCAAGCGAGCTTGGCATACACTTCCGCCTGCTACTTAGCGATTATCTTCTGGGTGGCAGCAACGAACAGCGGCAAGAGTCGAAGGCAGCACAGCCAGGAAATACGGCAGCCACGACGTTGTACTCGCAGAGGAGTTCGCATTGAGCGACAAACTTTCGGTTTTAGTGGTGGCATGCTGCCCGCGATCTTCAAGGTAAAGGTTACTGAAAACACTGTGTTGATGTCTTTTCTTTGGGATCCTAGAAATATGGGCGCATGATTTTGTAAGCGGACGAAGATAAAGTATTTCAAGCAAGCTTGGCATACACTTCCGCCTGCTACTTAGCGATTATCTTCTGGGTGGCATAAACGAACAGCGGCAAGAGTCGAAGGCAGCACAGCCAGAGAATATGGCAGAAGTGACGTGGTACTCGCAGAGGAGGTCGCATTGAGCGACAAACTTTCGGCTTTAGTGGTGGCATACTGCCCGCGATCTTCAAGGTAAAGGTTACCGATAGCACTGTTTTGATGTCTTTTCTTTGGGATCCTAGAAATATGGGCGCTTGACTTTGTAAGCCGACGAAGATAAAGTATTTCAAGCGAGCTTGGCATACACTTCCGCCTGCTACTTAGCGATTATATTCTGGGTGGCAGAAACGAGCGGAGGCAAGAGTCGAAGGCAGCACAGCCAGCAAAAATGGCAGAAGCGACGTGGTACTCGCAGAGGAGTTCGCATTGAGCGACAAACTTTCGGTTTCAGTGGTGGCATGCTGCCCGCGATCTTCAAGGTAAAGGTTACTGAAAACACTGTTTTGATGACTTTTCTTCGCGATCCTAGAAATATGGGCGCATGATTTTGTAAGCGGACGAAGATAAAGTATTTCAAGCAAGCTTGGCATACACTTCCGCCTGCTACTTAGCGATTATCTTCTGGTTGGCATAAACGAACAGCGGCAAGAGTCGAAGGCAACACAGCCAGAGAATACGGCAGAAGTGACGTGGTACTCGCAGAGGAGGTCGCATTGAGCGACAAACTTTCGGTTTCAGTGGTGGCATGCTGCCCGCGATCTTCAAGGTAAAGGTTACTGAAAACACTGTTTTGATGACTTTTCTTCGCGATCCTAGAAATATGGGCGCATGATTTTGTAAGCGGACGAAGATAAAGTATTTCAAGCAAGCTTGGCATACACTTCCGCCTGCTACTTAGCGATTATCTTCTGGTTGGCATAAACGAACAGCGGCAAGAGTCGAAGGCAACACAGCCAGAGAATATGGCAGAAGTGACGTGGTACTCGCAGAGGAGGTCGCATTGAGCGACAAACTTTCGGTTTCAGTGGTGGCATGCTGCCCGCGATCTTCAAGGTAAAGGTTACTGAAAACACTGTTTTGATGTCTTTTCTTTGGGATCCTAGAAATATGGGCGCTTGACTTTGTAAGCCGACGAAGATAAAGTATTTCAAGCAAGCTTGGCATACACTTCCGCCTGCTACTTAGCGATTATCTTCTGGGTGGCATAAACGAACAGCGGCAAGAGTCGAAGGCAGCACAGCCAGAGAATACGGCAGAAGTGACGTGGTACTCGCAGAGGAGGTCGCATTGAGCGACAAACTTTCGGTTTCAGTGGTGGCATGCTGCCCGCGATCTTCAAGGTAAAGGTTACTGAAAGCACTGTTTTGATGACTTTTCTTTGGGATCCTAGAAATATGGGCGCATGACTTTGTAAGCGGACGAAGATAAAGTATTTCAAGCGAGCTTGGCATACACTTCCGCCTGCTACTTAGCGATTATCTTCTGGGTGGCAGAAACGAACAGCGGCAAGAGTCGAAGGCAGCACAGCCAGTAATAACGGCAGAAGCGACGTGGTACTCGCAGAGGAGGTCGCATTGAGCGACAAACTTTCGGCTTTAGTGGTGGCATACTGCCCGCGATCTTCAAGGTAAAGGTTACTGAAAACACTGTGTTGATGTCTTTTCTTTGGGATCCTAGAAATATGGGCGCATGATTTTGTAAGCGGACGAAGATAAAGTATTTCAAGCAAGCTTGGCATACACTTCCGCCTGCTACTTAGCGATTATCTTCTGGGTGGCAGAAACGAACAGCGGCAAGAGTCGAAGGCAGCACAGCCAGCAAATACGGCAGAAGCGACGTGG
>JARKHS020036567.1:1119823-1309607 GCA_030143305.2 Amblyomma americanum | reverse complement strand
ATTCGTAAACATGCCGACTATAGCGGCCGAGAAGAGCGATAGTTTGAGTCGTGTCAGAGCAGTGCAGCTGAAATTTGCTCTCCCGAGACCGTCGGAAGCGCGCTAGAATTATGCAACGCCTGCCGTATTCGTACACATGCCGGCTGTAGCGGCCGGGAAGAGCGATAGTTTAAGTCGTGTCAGAGCAGTTCAGCTGAAATTGGCTCTCCCGAGACCGTGGGAAGCGCGCTAGAATTATGCAACGCCTTCCGCATTCGTACGCATGCCGGCTATAGCGGCCGGGAAGAGCGACAGTTCTAGTCATGTCAGAGCAGTGCAGCTGAAATTTGCTCTCCCGGGAAAGTCGGAAGCGCGCTAGAATTATGCAACGCCTGCCGTATTCGTACACATGCCGGCTATAGCGGCCGGGAAGAGCGATAGTTTGAGTAGTGTCAGAGCAGTGCAGCTGAAATTGGCTCTCCCGAGACCGTCGGAAGCGCGCTAGAATTATGCAACGCCTGCCGTATTCGTACACATTCCGGCTATAGCGGCCGGGAAGATGGATAGTTTGAGTCGTGTCAGAGCAGTGCAGCTGAAATTGGCTCTCCCGAGACCGTCGGAAGCGCGCTATAATTATGCAACGCCTGCCGTATTCGTACACATGCCGGCTATAGCGGCCGGGAAGAGCGATATATTGAGTCATGTCAGAGCAGTTCAGCTGAAATTGGCTCTGCCGAGACCGTCGGAAGCGCGCTAGAATTATGCAACGCCTTCCGGATTCGTACGCTTGCCGGCTATAGCGGCCGGGAAGAGCGATAGTTTGAGTCGTGTCAGAGCAGTGCAGCTGAAATTGGCTCTCCCGAGACCGTCGAAAGCGCGCTAGAATTATGCAACGCCTTCCGGATTCGTACACATGCCGGCTATAGCAGCCAGGAAGAGCGATAGTTTGAGTCGTGTCAGAGCAGTGCAGCTCAAATTGGCTCTCCCGAGACCATCGGAAGCGCGCTAGAATTGTGCAGCGCCTTCCAGATTCATACACATGCCGGCTATAGCGGCCGGGAAGAGCGACAGTTTGAGTCGTGTCAGAGCAGTGTAGCTGAATTTGGCTCTCCCGAGACCGTCGGAAGCGCGCTAGAATTATGCAACGCCTTCCGGATTCGTACACATGCCGGCTATAGCGGCCGGAAAGAGCGATAGTTTGAGTCGTGTCAGAGCAGTTCAGCTGAAATTGGCTCTCCCGAGACCGTCGGAAGCGCGCTAGAATTATGCAACGCCTTCCGTAATCGTACACATGCCGGATAAAGCGGCCTGGAAGAGCGATAGTTTGAGTCGTGTCAGAGCAGTTCAGCTGAAATTGGCTCTCCCGAATCCGTCGGAAGCGCGCTAGAATTATGCAACGCCTTCCGGATTCGTACACATGCCGGTTATAGCAGCCGGGAAGAGCGATAGTTTCAGTTGTGTCAGAGCAGTGCAGCTGAAATTGGCTCTCACGAGGCCGTCGGAAGCGCGCTAGAATTATGCAACACCTTCCAGATTCGTACACATGCCGACTATAGCGGCCGGGAAGAGCGAGAGCTGAGTCGTGTCTGAGCAGTGCAGCTGAAATTGGCTCTCCCGAGACCGTCGGAAGCGCGCTAGAATTATGCATCGCCTGCCGTATTCGTACACAAGCCGGCTATAGCGGCCGGGAGGAGCGATTGTTTGAGTCGTGTCAGAGCGGTGCAGCTGAAATTGGCTCCCCCGAGACCGTCGGAAGCGCGCTAGATTTATGCAACGCCTGCCGTATTCGTAAACATGCCGGCTATAGCGGCCGAGAAGAGCGATAGTTTGAGTCGTGTCAGAGCAGTGCAGCTGAAATTTGCTCTCCCGAGACCGTCGCAAGTGCGCTAGAATTATGCAACGCCTGCCGTATTCGTACACATACCGGCTGTAGCGGCCGGGAAGAGCGATAGTTTGAGTCGTGTCAGAGCAGTTCAGCTGAAATTGGCTCTCCAGAGACCGTGGGAAGCGCGCTAGAATTATGCAACGCCTGCCGTATTCGTACACATGCCGGCTATAGCGGCCGGGAAGAGCGATAGTTTGAGTCGTGTCAGAGCAGTGCAGCTGAAATTGACTCTCCCGAGACCGTCGGAAGCGCGCTAGAATTGTGCAACGCCTTCCAGATTCATACACATGCCGGCTATAGCGGCCGGGAAGAGCGACAGTTTGAGTCGTGTCAGAGCAGTGTAGCTGAAATTGGCTCTCCTGAGACCGTCAGAAGCGCGCTAGAATTATGCAACGCCTGCCGTATTCGTACACATGCCGGGTATAGCAGCCGGGAAGAGCGATAGTTTGATTCGTGTCAGAGCAGTGCAGCTGAAATTTGCTCTCCAGAGACCGTCGCAAGCGCGCTAGAATTATGCAACGCCTTCCGTAATCGTACACATGCCGGATAAAGCGGCCTGGAAGAGCGATAGTTTGAGTCGTGTCAGAGCAGTTCAGCTGAAATTGGCTCTCCCGAATCCGTCGGAAGCGCGCTAGAATTATGCACCGCCTGCCGTATTCGTACACAAGCCGGCTATAGCGGCCGGGAGGAGCGATATTTTGAGTCGTGTCAGAGCAGTGCAGCTGAAATTGGCTCTCCCGAGACCGTCGGAAGCGCGCTAGAATTATGCAACGCCTGCCGTATTCGTAAACATGCCGGTTATAGCAGCCGGGAAGAGCGATAGTTTCAGTTGTGTCAGAGCAGTGCAGCTGAAATTGGCTCTCACGAGGCCGTCGGAAGCGCGCTAGAATTGTGCGACGCCTTCCAGATTCATACACATGCCGGCTATAGCAGCCGGGAAGAGCGACAGTTTGAGTCGTGTCAGAGCAGTTTAGCTGAAATTGGCTCTCTAGAGACCGCCGGAAGCGCGCTAGAATTATGAAACGCCTGCCGTATTCGTACACATGCCGGCTATAGCGGCCGGAAAGAGCGATAGTTTGAGTCGTGTCAGAGCAGTTCAGCTGATATTGGCTCTCCCGAGACCGTCGGAAGCGCGCTAGAATTATGCAACGCCTGCCGTATTCGTACTCATGCCGGGTATAGCAGCCGGGAAGAGCGATAGTTTGATTCGTGTCAGAGCAGTGCAGCTGAAATTTGCTCTCCAGAGACCGTCGCAAGCGCGCTAGAATTATGCAACGCCTTCCGTAATCGTACACATGCCGGATAAAGCGGCCTGGAAGAGCGATAGTTTGAGTCGTGTCAGAGCAGTTCAGCTGAAATTGGCTCTCCCGAATCCGTCGGAAGCGCGCTAGAATTATGCACCGCCTGCCGTATTCGTACACAAGCCGGCTATAGCGGCCGGGAGGAGCGATATTTTGAGTCGTGTCAGAGCAGTGCAGCTGAAATTGGCTCTCCCGAGACCGTCGGAAGCGCGCTAGAATTATGCAACGCCTTCCTGATTCGTACACATGCCAGCTATAGCGGCCGGGAAGAGCGACAGTTTGAGTCGTGTCAGAGCAGTGTAGCTGAATTTGGCTCTCCCGAGACCGTCGGAAGCGCGCTAGAATTATGCAACGCCTTCCGGATTCGTACACATGCCGGCTATAGCGGCCGGAAAGAGCGATAGTTTGAGTCGTGTCAGAGCAGTTCAGCTGATATTGGCTCTCCCGAGACCGTCGGAAGCGCGCTAGAATTATGCAACGCCTTCCGGAATCGTACACATGCCGGTTATAGCAGCCGGGAAGAGCGATAGTTTGAGTTGTGTCAGAGCAGTGCAGCTGAAATTGGCTCTCACGAGACCGTCGGAAGCGCGCTAGAATTGTGCGACGCCTTCCAGATTCATACACATGCCGGCTATAGCAGCCGGGAAGAGCGATAGTTTGAGTCGTGTCAGAGCAGTGTAGCTGAAATTGGCTCTCTAGAGACCGTCGGAAGCGCGCTAGAATTATGCAACGCCTGCCGTATTCGTACACATGCCGGCTATAGCGGCCGGGAAGAGCGATAGTTTGAGTCGTATCAGAGCAGTGCAGCGAAAATTGGCTCTCCCGAGACCGTCGGAAGCGCGCTAGGATTATGCAACGCCTTCCGTAATCGTACACATGCCGGATAAAGCGGCCTGGAAGAGCGATAGTTTGAGTCGTGTCAGAGCAGTTCAGCTGAAATTGGCTCTCCCGAATCCGTCGGAAGCGCGCTAGAATTATGCAACGCCTTCCGGATTCGTACACATGCCGGTTATAGCAGCCGGGAAGAGCGATAGTTTCAGTTGTGTCAGAGCAGTGCAGCTGAAATTGGCTCTCACGAGGCCGTCGGAAGCGCGCTAGAATTGTGCGACGCCTTCCAGATTCATACACATGCCGGCTATAGCAGCCGGGAAGAGCGACAGTTTGAGTCGTGTCAGAGCAGTTTAGCTGAAATTGGCTCTCTAGAGACCGCCGGAAGCGCGCTAGAATTATGAAACGCCTGCCGTATTCGTACACATGCCGGCTATAGCGGCCGGGAAGAGCGATAGTTTGAGTCGTGTCAGAGCAGTGCAGCGAAAATTGGCTCTTCTGAGACCGTCGGAAGCGCGCTAGAATTATGCAACACCTGCCGTATTCGTACACATGCCGGCTGTAGCGGCCGGGAAGAGCGACAGTTTGAGTCGTGTCAGAGCAGTTTAGCTGAAATTGGCTCTCTAGAGACCGTCGGAAGCGCGCTAGAATTATGCAACGCCTTCCGGATTCGTACACATGCCGGCTATAGCGGCTGGGAAGAGCGATAGTTTGAGTCGTGTCAGAGCAGTTCAGCTGAAATTGGCTCTCCCGAGACCGTCGGAAGCGCGTTAGAATTATGCAACGCCTTCCGGAATCGTACACATGCCGGCTATAGCAGCCGGGAAGAGCGATAGTTTGATTCGTGTCAGAGCAGTGCAGCTGAAATTTGCTCTCCAGAGACCGTCGCAAGCGCGCTAGAATTATGCAATGCCTTCCGGATTCGTACACATCCCTGTTATAGAGGCCGGGAAGAGCGATATTTTGAGTCGTGTCAGAGCAGTGCAGCTGAAATTGGCTCTCCCGAGACCGTCGGAAGCGCGCTAGAATTATGCAACACCTTCCAGATTCGTACACATGCCGACTATAGCGGCCGGGAAGAGCGAGAGCTGAGTCGTGTCTGAGCAGTGCAGCTGAAATTGGCTCTCCCGAGACCGTCGGAAGCGCGCTAGAATTATGCATCGCCTGCCGTATTCGTACACAAGCCGGCTATAGCGGCCGGGAGGAGCGATTGTTTGAGTCGTGTCAGAGCGGTGCAGCTGAAATTGGCTCCCCCGAGACCGTCGGAAGCGCGCTAGATTTATGCAACGCCTGCCGTATTCGTAAACATGCCGGCTATAGCGGCCGAGAAGAGCGATAGTTTGAGTCGTGTCAGAGCAGTGCAGCTGAAATTTGCTCTCCCGAGACCGTCGCAAGTGCGCTAGAATTATGCAACGCCTGCCGTATTCGTACACATACCGGCTGTAGCGGCCGGGAAGAGCGATAGTTTGAGTCGTGTCAGAGCAGTTCAGCTGAAATTGGCTCTCCAGAGACCGTGGGAAGCGCGCTAGAATTATGCAACGCCTGCCGTATTCGTACACATGCCGGCTATAGCGGCCGGGAAGAGCGATAGTTTGAGTCGTGTCAGAGCAGTGCAGCTGAAATTGACTCTCCCGAGACCGTCGGAAGCGCGCTAGAATTGTGCAACGCCTTCCAGATTCATACACATGCCGGCTATAGCGGCCGGGAAGAGCGACAGTTTGAGTCGTGTCAGAGCAGTGTAGCTGAAATTGGCTCTCCTGAGACCGTCAGAAGCGCGCTAGAATTATGCAACGCCTGCCGTATTCGTACACATGCCGGGTATAGCAGCCGGGAAGAGCGATAGTTTGATTCGTGTCAGAGCAGTGCAGCTGAAATTTGCTCTCCAGAGACCGTCGCAAGCGCGCTAGAATTATGCAACGCCTTCCGGATTCGTACACATGCCGGCTATAGCGGCCGGGAAGAGCGATAGCTGAGTCGTGTCTGAGCAGTGCAGCTGAAATTGGCTCTCCCGAGACCGTCGGAAGCGCGCTAGAATTATGCACCGCCTGCCGTATTCGTACACAAGCCGGCTATAGCGGCCGGGAGGAGCGATATTTTGAGTCGTGTCAGAGCAGTGCAGCTGAAATTGGCTCTCCCGAGACCGTCGGAAGCGCGCTAGAATTATACAACGCCTGCCGTATTCGTAAACATGCCGGCTATAGCGGCCGAGAAGAGCGATAGTTTGAGTCGTGTCAGAGCAGTGCAGCTGAAATTTGCTCTCCCGAGACCGTCGGAAGCGCGCTAGAATTATGCAACGCCTGCCGTATTCGTACACATGCCGGCTGTAGCGGCCGGGAAGAGCGATAGTTTAAGTCGTGTCAGAGCAGTTCAGCTGAAATTGGCTCTCCCGAGACCGTGGGAAGCGCGCTAGAATTATGCAACGCCTTCCGCATTCGTACGCATGCCGGCTATAGCGGCCGGGAAGAGCGACAGTTCTAGTCATGTCAGAGCAGTGCAGCTGAAATTTGCTCTCCCGGGAAAGTCGGAAGCGCGCTAGAATTATGCAACGCCTGCCGTATTCGTACACATGCCGGCTATAGCGGCCGGGAAGAGCGATAGTTTGAGTAGTGTCAGAGCAGTGCAGCTGAAATTGGCTCTCCCGAGACCGTCGGAAGCGCGCTAGAATTATGCAACGCCTGCCGTATTCGTACACATTCCGGCTATAGCGGCCGGGAAGATGGATAGTTTGAGTAGTGTCAGAGCAGTGCAGCTGAAATTGGCTCTCCCGAGACCGTCGGAAGCGCGCTATAATTATGCAACGCCTGCCGTATTCGTACACATGCCGGCTATAGCGGCCGGGAAGAGCGATATATTGAGTCCTGTCAGAGCAGTTCAGCTGAAATTGGCTCTGCCGAGACCGTCGGAAGCGCGCTAGAATTATGCAACGCCTTCCGGATTCGTACGCTTGCCGGCTATAGCGGCCGGGAAGAGCGATAGTTTGAGTCGTGTCAGAGCAGTGCAGCTGAAATTGGCTCTCCCGAGACCGTCGAAAGCGCGCTAGAATTATGCAACGCCTTCCGGATTCGTACACATGCCGGCTATAGCAGCCAGGAAGAGCGATAGTTTGAGTCGTGTCAGAGCAGTGCAGCTCAAATTGGCTCTCCAGAGACCATCGGAAGCGCGCTAGAATTGTGCAGCGCCTTCCAGATTCATACACATGCCGGCTATAGCGGCCGGGAAGAGCGACAGTTTGAGTCGTGTCAGAGCAGTGTAGCTGAATTTGGCTCTCCCGAGACCGTCGGAAGCGCGCTAGAATTATGCAACGCCTTCCGGATTCGTACACATGCCGGCTATAGCGGCCGGAAAGAGCGATAGTTTGAGTCGTGTCAGAGCAGTTCAGCTGAAATTGGCTCTCCCGAGACCGTCGGAAGCGCGCTAGAATTATGCAACGCCTTCCGTAATCGTACACATGCCGGATAAAGCGGCCTGGAAGAGCGATAGTTTGAGTCGTGTCAGAGCAGTTCAGCTGAAATTGGCTCTCCCGAATCCGTCGGAAGCGCGCTAGAATTATGCAACGCCTTCCGGATTCGTACACATGCCGGTTATAGCAGCCGGGAAGAGCGATAGTTTCAGTTGTGTCAGAGCAGTGCAGCTGAAATTGGCTCTCACGAGGCCGTCGGAAGCGCGCTAGAATTATGCAACGCCTGCCGTATTCGTAAACATGCCGGCTATAGCGGCCGAGAAGAGCGATAGTTTGAGTCGTGTCAGAGCAGTGCAGCTGAAATTTGCTCTCCCGAGACCGTCGGAAGCGCGCTAGAATTATGCAACGCCTGCCGTATTCGTACACATGCCGGCTGTAGCGGCCGGGAAGAGCGATAGTTTAAGTCGTGTCAGAGCAGTTCAGCTGAAATTGGCTCTCCCGACACCGTGGGAAGCGCGCTAGAATTATGCAACGCCTTCCGCATTCGTACGCATGCCGGCTATAGCGGCCGGGAAGAGCGACAGTTCTAGTCATGTCAGAGCAGTGCAGCTGAAATTTGCTCTCCCGGGAAAGTCGGAAGCGCGCTAGAATTATGCAACGCCTGCCGTATTCGTACACATGCCGGCTATAGCGGCCGGGAAGAGCGATAGTTTGAGTAGTGTCAGAGCAGTGCAGCTGAAATTGGCTCTCCCGAGACCGTCGGAAGCGCGCTAGAATTATGCAACGCCTGCCGTATTCGTACACATTCCGGCTATAGCGGCCGGGAAGATGGATAGTTTGAGTCGTGTCAGAGCAGTGCAGCTGAAATTGGCTCTCCCGAGACCGTCGGAAGCGCGCTATAATTATGCAACGCCTGCCGTATTCGTACACAAGCCGGCTATAGCGGCCGGGAGGAGCGATATTTTGAGTCGTGTCAGAGCAGTGCAGCTGAAATTGGCTCTCCCGAGACCGTCGGAAGCGCGCTAGAATTATGCAACGCCTGCCGTATTCGTAAACATGCCGGTTATAGCAGCCGGGAAGAGCGATAGTTTCAGTTGTGTCAGAGCAGTGCAGCTGAAATTGGCTCTCACGAGGCCGTCGGAAGCGCGCTAGAATTGTGCGACGCCTTCCAGATTCATACACATGCCGGCTATAGCAGCCGGGAAGAGCGACAGTTTGAGTCGTGTCAGAGCAGTTTAGCTGAAATTGGCTCTCTAGAGACCGCCGGAAGCGCGCTAGAATTATGAAACGCCTGCCGTATTCGTACACATGCCGGCTATAGCGGCCGGAAAGAGCGATAGTTTGAGTCGTGTCAGAGCAGTTCAGCTGATATTGGCTCTCCCGAGACCGTCGGAAGCGCGCTAGAATTATGCAACGCCTGCCGTATTCGTACTCATGCCGGGTATAGCAGCCGGGAAGAGCGATAGTTTGATTCGTGTCAGAGCAGTGCAGCTGAAATTTGCTCTCCAGAGACCGTCGCAAGCGCGCTAGAATTATGCAACGCCTTCCGTAATCGTACACATGCCGGATAAAGCGGCCTGGAAGAGCGATAGTTTGAGTCGTGTCAGAGCAGTTCAGCTGAAATTGGCTCTCCCGAATCCGTCGGAAGCGCGCTAGAATTATGCACCGCCTGCCGTATTCGTACACAAGCCGGCTATAGCGGCCGGGAGGAGCGATATTTTGAGTCGTGTCAGAGCAGTGCAGCTGAAATTGGCTCTCCCGAGACCGTCGGAAGCGCGCTAGAATTATGCAACGCCTTCCTGATTCGTACACATGCCAGCTATAGCGGCCGGGAAGAGCGACAGTTTGAGTCGTGTCAGAGCAGTGTAGCTGAATTTGGCTCTCCCGAGACCGTCGGAAGCGCGCTAGAATTATGCAACGCCTTCCGGATTCGTACACATGCCGGCTATAGCGGCCGGAAAGAGCGATAGTTTGAGTCGTGTCAGAGCAGTTCAGCTGATATTGGCTCTCCCGAGACCGTCGGAAGCGCGCTAGAATTATGCAACGCCTTCCGGAATCGTACACATGCCGGTTATAGCAGCCGGGAAGAGCGATAGTTTGAGTTGTGTCAGAGCAGTGCAGCTGAAATTGGCTCTCACGAGACCGTCGGAAGCGCGCTAGAATTGTGCGACGCCTTCCAGATTCATACACATGCCGGCTATAGCAGCCGGGAAGAGCGATAGTTTGAGTCGTGTCAGAGCAGTGTAGCTGAAATTGGCTCTCTAGAGACCGTCGGAAGCGCGCTAGAATTATGCAACGCCTGCCGTATTCGTACACATGCCGGCTATAGCGGCCGGGAAGAGCGATAGTTTGAGTCGTATCAGAGCAGTGCAGCGAAAATTGGCTCTCCCGAGACCGTCGGAAGCGCGCTAGGATTATGCAACGCCTTCCGTAATCGTACACATGCCGGATAAAGCGGCCTGGAAGAGCGATAGTTTGAGTCGTGTCAGAGCAGTTCAGCTGAAATTGGCTCTCCCGAATCCGTCGGAAGCGCGCTAGAATTATGCAACGCCTTCCGGATTCGTACACATGCCGGTTATAGCAGCCGGGAAGAGCGATAGTTTCAGTTGTGTCAGAGCAGTGCAGCTGAAATTGGCTCTCACGAGGCCGTCGGAAGCGCGCTAGAATTGTGCGACGCCTTCCAGATTCATACACATGCCGGCTATAGCAGCCGGGAAGAGCGACAGTTTGAGTCGTGTCAGAGCAGTTTAGCTGAAATTGGCTCTCTAGAGACCGCCGGAAGCGCGCTAGAATTATGAAACGCCTGCCGTATTCGTACACATGCCGGCTATAGCGGCCGGGAAGAGCGATAGTTTGAGTCGTGTCAGAGCAGTGCAGCGAAAATTGGCTCTTCTGAGACCGTCGGAAGCGCGCTAGAATTATGCAACACCTGCCGTATTCGTACACATGCCGGCTGTAGCGGCCGGGAAGAGCGACAGTTTGAGTCGTGTCAGAGCAGTTTAGCTGAAATTGGCTCTCTAGAGACCGTCGGAAGCGCGCTAGAATTATGCAACGCCTTCCGGATTCGTACACATGCCGGCTATAGCGGCTGGGAAGAGCGATAGTTTGAGTCGTGTCAGAGCAGTTCAGCTGAAATTGGCTCTCCCGAGACCGTCGGAAGCGCGTTAGAATTATGCAACGCCTTCCGGAATCGTACACATGCCGGCTATAGCAGCCGGGAAGAGCGATAGTTTGATTCGTGTCAGAGCAGTGCAGCTGAAATTTGCTCTCCAGAGACCGTCGCAAGCGCGCTAGAATTATGCAATGCCTTCCGGATTCGTACACATCCCTGTTATAGCGGCCGGGAAGAGCGATATTTTGAGTCGTGTCAGAGCAGTGCAGCTGAAATTGGCTCTCCCGAGACCGTCGGAAGCGCGCTAGAATTATGCAACACCTTCCAGATTCGTACACATGCCGACTATAGCGGCCGGGAAGAGCGAGAGCTGAGTCGTGTCTGAGCAGTGCAGCTGAAATTGGCTCTCCCGAGACCGTCGGAAGCGCGCTAGAATTATGCATCGCCTGCCGTATTCGTACACAAGCCGGCTATAGCGGCCGGGAGGAGCGATTGTTTGAGTCGTGTCAGAGCGGTGCAGCTGAAATTGGCTCCCCCGAGACCGTCGGAAGCGCGCTAGATTTATGCAACGCCTGCCGTATTCGTAAACATGCCGGCTATAGCGGCCGAGAAGAGCGATAGTTTGAGTCGTGTCAGAGCAGTGCAGCTGAAATTTGCTCTCCCGAGACCGTCGCAAGTGCGCTAGAATTATGCAACGCCTGCCGTATTCGTACACATACCGGCTGTAGCGGCCGGGAAGAGCGATAGTTTGAGTCGTGTCAGAGCAGTTCAGCTGAAATTGGCTCTCCAGAGACCGTGGGAAGCGCGCTAGAATTATGCAACGCCTGCCGTATTCGTACACATGCCGGCTATAGCGGCCGGGAAGAGCGATAGTTTGAGTCGTGTCAGAGCAGTGCAGCTGAAATTGACTCTCCCGAGACCGTCGGAAGCGCGCTAGAATTGTGCAACGCCTTCCAGATTCATACACATGCCGGCTATAGCGGCCGGGAAGAGCGACAGTTTGAGTCGTGTCAGAGCAGTGTAGCTGAAATTGGCTCTCCTGAGACCGTCAGAAGCGCGCTAGAATTATGCAACGCCTGCCGTATTCGTACACATGCCGGGTATAGCAGCCGGGAAGAGCGATAGTTTGATTCGTGTCAGAGCAGTGCAGCTGAAATTTGCTCTCCAGAGACCGTCGCAAGCGCGCTAGAATTATGCAACGCCTTCCGGATTCGTACACATGCCGGCTATAGCGGCCGGGAAGAGCGATAGCTGAGTCGTGTCTGAGCAGTGCAGCTGAAATTGGCTCTCCCGAGACCGTCGGAAGCGCGCTAGAATTATGCACCGCCTGCCGTATTCGTACACAAGCCGGCTATAGCGGCCGGGAGGAGCGATATTTTGAGTCGTGTCAGAGCAGTGCAGCTGAAATTGGCTCTCCCGAGACCGTCGGAAGCGCGCTAGAATTATGCAACGCCTGCCGTATTCGTAAACATGCCGGCTATAGCGGCCGAGAAGAGCGATAGTTTGAGTCGTGTCAGAGCAGTGCAGCTGAAATTTGCTCTCCCGAGACCGTCGGAAGCGCGCTAGAATTATGCAACGCCTGCCGTATTCGTACACATGCCGGCTGTAGCGGCCGGGAAGAGCGATAGTTTAAGTCGTGTCAGAGCAGTTCAGCTGAAATTGGCTCTCCCGAGACCGTGGGAAGCGCGCTAGAATTATGCAACGCCTTCCGCATTCGTACGCATGCCGGCTATAGCGGCCGGGAAGAGCGACAGTTCTAGTCATGTCAGAGCAGTGCAGCTGAAATTTGCTCTCCCGGGAAAGTCGGAAGCGCGCTAGAATTATGCAACGCCTGCCGTATTCGTACACATGCCGGCTATAGCGGCCGGGAAGAGCGATAGTTTGAGTAGTGTCAGAGCAGTGCAGCTGAAATTGGCTCTCCCGAGACCGTCGGAAGCGCGCTAGAATTATGCAACGCCTGCCGTATTCGTACACATTCCGGCTATAGCGGCCGGGAAGATGGATAGTTTGAGTAGTGTCAGAGCAGTGCAGCTGAAATTGGCTCTCCCGAGACCGTCGGAAGCGCGCTATAATTATGCAACGCCTGCCGTATTCGTACACATGCCGGCTATAGCGGCCGGGAAGAGCGATATATTGAGTCCTGTCAGAGCAGTTCAGCTGAAATTGGCTCTGCCGAGACCGTCGGAAGCGCGCTAGAATTATGCAACGCCTTCCGGATTCGTACGCTTGCCGGCTATAGCGGCCGGGAAGAGCGATAGTTTGAGTCGTGTCAGAGCAGTGCAGCTGAAATTGGCTCTCCCGAGACCGTCGAAAGCGCGCTAGAATTATGCAACGCCTTCCGGATTCGTACACATGCCGGCTATAGCAGCCAGGAAGAGCGATAGTTTGAGTCGTGTCAGAGCAGTGCAGCTCAAATTGGCTCTCCAGAGACCATCGGAAGCGCGCTAGAATTGTGCAGCGCCTTCCAGATTCATACACATGCCGGCTATAGCGGCCGGGAAGAGCGACAGTTTGAGTCGTGTCAGAGCAGTGTAGCTGAATTTGGCTCTCCCGAGACCGTCGGAAGCGCGCTAGAATTATGCAACGCCTTCCGGATTCGTACACATGCCGGCTATAGCGGCCGGAAAGAGCGATAGTTTGAGTCGTGTCAGAGCAGTTCAGCTGAAATTGGCTCTCCCGAGACCGTCGGAAGCGCGCTAGAATTATGCAACGCCTTCCGTAATCGTACACATGCCGGATAAAGCGGCCTGGAAGAGCGATAGTTTGAGTCGTGTCAGAGCAGTTCAGCTGAAATTGGCTCTCCCGAATCCGTCGGAAGCGCGCTAGAATTATGCAACGCCTTCCGGATTCGTACACATGCCGGTTATAGCAGCCGGGAAGAGCGATAGTTTCAGTTGTGTCAGAGCAGTGCAGCTGAAATTGGCTCTCACGAGGCCGTCGGAAGCGCGCTAGAATTATGCAACGCCTGCCGTATTCGTAAACATGCCGGCTATAGCGGCCGAGAAGAGCGATAGTTTGAGTCGTGTCAGAGCAGTGCAGCTGAAATTTGCTCTCCCGAGACCGTCGGAAGCGCGCTAGAATTATGCAACGCCTGCCGTATTCGTACACATGCCGGCTGTAGCGGCCGGGAAGAGCGATAGTTTAAGTCGTGTCAGAGCAGTTCAGCTGAAATTGGCTCTCCCGACACCGTGGGAAGCGCGCTAGAATTATGCAACGCCTTCCGCATTCGTACGCATGCCGGCTATAGCGGCCGGGAAGAGCGACAGTTCTAGTCATGTCAGAGCAGTGCAGCTGAAATTTGCTCTCCCGGGAAAGTCGGAAGCGCGCTAGAATTATGCAACGCCTGCCGTATTCGTACACATGCCGGCTATAGCGGCCGGGAAGAGCGATAGTTTGAGTAGTGTCAGAGCAGTGCAGCTGAAATTGGCTCTCCCGAGACCGTCGGAAGCGCGCTAGAATTATGCAACGCCTGCCGTATTCGTACACATTCCGGCTATAGCGGCCGGGAAGATGGATAGTTTGAGTCGTGTCAGAGCAGTGCAGCTGAAATTGGCTCTCCCGAGACCGTCGGAAGCGCGCTATAATTATGCAACGCCTGCCGTATTCGTACACATGCCGGCTATAGCGGCCGGGAAGAGCGATATATTGAGTCATGTCAGAGCAGTTCAGCTGAAATTGGCTCTGCCGAGACCGTCGGAAGCGCGCTAGAATTATGCAACGCCTTCCGGATTCGTACGCTTGCCGGCTATAGCGGCCGGGAAGAGCGATAGTTTGAGTCGTGTCAGAGCAGTGCAGCTGAAATTGGCTCTCCCGAGACCGTCGAAAGCGCGCTAGAATTATGCAACGCCTTCCGGATTCGTACACATGCCGGCTATAGCAGCCAGGAAGAGCGATAGTTTGAGTCGTGTCAGAGCAGTGCAGCTCAAATTGGCTCTCCCGAGACCATCGGAAGCGCGCTAGAATTGTGCAGCGCCTTCCAGATTCATACACATGCCGGCTATAGCGGCCGGGAAGAGCGACAGTTTGAGTCGTGTCAGAGCAGTGTAGCTGAATTTGGCTCTCCCGAGACCGTCGGAAGCGCGCTAGAATTATGCAACGCCTTCCGGATTCGTACACATGCCGGCTATAGCGGCCGGAAAGAGCGATAGTTTGAGTCGTGTCAGAGCAGTTCAGCTGAAATTGGCTCTCCCGAGACCGTCGGAAGCGCGCTAGAATTATGCAACGCCTTCCGTAATCGTACACATGCCGGATAAAGCGTCCTGGAAGAGCGATAGTTTGAGTCGTGTCAGAGCAGTTCAGCTGAAATTGGCTCTCCCGAATCCGTCGGAAGCGCGCTAGAATTATGCAACGCCTTCCGGATTCGTACACATGCCGATTATAGCAGCCGGGAAGAGCGATAGTTTCAGTTGTGTCAGAGCAGTGCAGCTGAAATTGGCTCTCACGAGGCCGTCGGAAGCGCGCTAGAATTATGCAACACCTTCCAGATTCGTACACATGCCGACTATAGCGGCCGGGAAGAGCGAGAGCTGAGTCGTGTCTGAGCAGTGCAGCTGAAATTGGCTCTCCCGAGACCGTCGGAAGCGCGCTAGAATTATGCATCGCCTGCCGTATTCGTACACAAGCCGGCTATAGCGGCCGGGAGGAGCGATTGTTTGAGTCGTGTCAGAGCGGTGCAGCTGAAATTGGCTCCCCCGAGACCGTCGGAAGCGCGCTAGATTTATGCAACGCCTGCCGTATTCGTAAACATGCCGGCTATAGCGGCCGAGAAGAGCGATAGTTTGAGTCGTGTCAGAGCAGTGCAGCTGAAATTTGCTCTCCCGAGACCGTCGCAAGTGCGCTAGAATTATGCAACGCCTGCCGTATTCGTACACATACCGGCTGTAGCGGCCGGGAAGAGCGATAGTTTGAGTCGTGTCAGAGCAGTTCAGCTGAAATTGGCTCTCCAGAGACCGTGGGAAGCGCGCTAGAATTATGCAACGCCTGCCGTATTCGTACACATGCCGGCTATAGCGGCCGGGAAGAGCGATAGTTTGAGTCGTGTCAGAGCAGTGCAGCTGAAATTGACTCTCCCGAGACCGTCGGAAGCGCGCTAGAATTGTGCAACGCCTTCCAGATTCATACACATGCCGGCTATAGCGGCCGGGAAGAGCGACAGTTTGAGTCGTGTCAGAGCAGTGTAGCTGAAATTGGCTCTCCTGAGACCGTCAGAAGCGCGCTAGAATTATGCAACGCCTGCCGTATTCGTACACATGCCGGGTATAGCAGCCGGGAAGAGCGATAGTTTGATTCGTGTCAGAGCAGTGCAGCTGAAATTTGCTCTCCAGAGACCGTCGCAAGCGCGCTAGAATTATGCAACGCCTTCCGTAATCGTACACATGCCGGATAAAGCGGCCTGGAAGAGCGATAGTTTGAGTCGTGTCAGAGCAGTTCAGCTGGAATTGGCTCTCCCGAATCCGTCGGAAGCGCGCTAGAATTATGCACCGCCTGCCGTATTCGTACACAAGCCGGCTATAGCGGCCGGGAGGAGCGATATTTTGAGTCGTGTCAGAGCAGTGCAGCTGAAATTGGCTCTCCCGAGACCGTCGGAAGCGCGCTAGAATTATGCAACGCCTGCCGTATTCGTAAACATGCCGGTTATAGCAGCCGGGAAGAGCGATAGTTTCAGTTGTGTCAGAGCAGTGCAGCTGAAATTGGCTCTCACGAGGCCGTCGGAAGCGCGCTAGAATTGTGCGACGCCTTCCAGATTCATACACATGCCGGCTATAGCAGCCGGGAAGAGCGACAGTTTGAGTCGTGTCAGAGCAGTTTAGCTGAAATTGGCTCTCTAGAGACCGCCGGAAGCGCGCTAGAATTATGAAACGCCTGCCGTATTCGTACACATGCCGGCTATAGCGGCCGGGAAGAGCGATAGTTTGAGTCGTGTCAGAGCAGTGCAGCGAAAATTGGCTCTTCTGAGACCGTCGGAAGCGCGCTAGAATTATGCAACACCTGCCGTATTCGTACACATGCCGGCTGTGGCGGCCGGGAAGAGCGACAGTTTGAGTCGTGTCAGAGCAGTTTAGCTGAAATTGGCTCTCTAGAGACCGTCGGAAGCGCGCTAGAATTATGCAACGCCTTCCGGATTCGTACACATGCCGGCTATAGCGGCTGGGAAGAGCGATAGTTTGAGTCGTGTCAGAGCAGTTCAGCTGAAATTGGCTCTCCCGAGACCGTCGGAAGCGCGCTAGAATTATGCAATGCCTTCCGGATTCGTACACATCCCTGTTATAGCGGCCGGGAAGAGCGATATTTTGAGTCGTGTCAGAGCAGTGCAGCTGAAATTGGCTCTCCCGAGACCGTCGGAAGCGCGCTAGAATTATGCAACACCTTCCAGATTCGTACACATGCCGACTATAGCGGCCGGGAAGAGCGAGAGCTGAGTCGTGTCTGAGCAGTGCAGCTGAAATTGGCTCTCCCGAGACCGTCGGAAGCGCGCTAGAATTATGCATCGCCTGCCGTATTCGTACACAAGCCGGCTATAGCGGCCGGGAGGAGCGATTGTTTGAGTCGTGTCAGAGCGGTGCAGCTGAAATTGGCTCCCCCGAGACCGTCGGAAGCGCGCTAGATTTATGCAACGCCTGCCGTATTCGTAAACATGCCGGCTATAGCGGCCGAGAAGAGCGATAGTTTGAGTCGTGTCAGAGCAGTGCAGCTGAAATTTGCTCTCCCGAGACCGTCGCAAGTGCGCTAGAATTATGCAACGCCTGCCGTATTCGTACACATACCGGCTGTAGCGGCCGGGAAGAGCGATAGTTTGAGTCGTGTCAGAGCAGTTCAGCTGAAATTGGCTCTCCAGAGACCGTGGGAAGCGCGCTAGAATTATGCAACGCCTGCCGTATTCGTACACATGCCGGCTATAGCGGCCGGGAAGAGCGATAGTTTGAGTCGTGTCAGAGCAGTGCAGCTGAAATTGACTCTCCCGAGACCGTCGGAAGCGCGCTAGAATTGTGCAACGCCTTCCAGATTCATACACATGCCGGCTATAGCGGCCGGGAAGAGCGACAGTTTGAGTCGTGTCAGAGCAGTGTAGCTGAAATTGGCTCTCCTGAGACCGTCAGAAGCGCGCTAGAATTATGCAACGCCTGCCGTATTCGTACACATGCCGGGTATAGCAGCCGGGAAGAGCGATAGTTTGATTCGTGTCAGAGCAGTGCAGCTGAAATTTGCTCTCCAGAGACCGTCGCAAGCGCGCTAGAATTATGCAACGCCTTCCGGATTCGTACACATGCCGGCTATAGCGGCCGGGAAGAGCGATAGCTGAGTCGTGTCTGAGCAGTGCAGCTGAAATTGGCTCTCCCGAGACCGTCGGAAGCGCGCTAGAATTATGCACCGCCTGCCGTATTCGTACACAAGCCGGCTATAGCGGCCGGGAGGAGCGATATTTTGAGTCGTGTCAGAGCAGTGCAGCTGAAATTGGCTCTCCCGAGACCGTCGGAAGCGCGCTAGAATTATGCAACGCCTGCCGTATTCGTAAACATGCCGGCTATAGCGGCCGAGAAGAGCGATAGTTTGAGTCGTGTCAGAGCAGTGCAGCTGAAATTTGCTCTCCCGAGACCGTCGGAAGCGCGCTAGAATTATGCAACGCCTGCCGTATTCGTACACATGCCGGCTGTAGCGGCCGGGAAGAGCGATAGTTTAAGTCGTGTCAGAGCAGTTCAGCTGAAATTGGCTCTCCCGAGACCGTGGGAAGCGCGCTAGAATTATGCAAGGCCTTCCGCATTCGTACGCATGCCGGCTATAGCGGCCGGGAAGAGCGACAGTTCTAGTCATGTCAGAGCAGTGCAGCTGAAATTTGCTCTCCCGGGAAAGTCGGAAGCGCGCTAGAATTATGCAACGCCTGCCGTATTCGTACACATGCCGGCTATAGCGGCCGGGAAGAGCGATAGTTTGAGTAGTGTCAGAGCAGTGCAGCTGAAATTGGCTCTCCCGAGACCGTCGGAAGCGCGCTAGAATTATGCAACGCCTGCCGTATTCGTACACATTCCGGCTATAGCGGCCGGGAAGATGGATAGTTTGAGTCGTGTCAGAGCAGTGCAGCTGAAATTGGCTCTCCCGAGACCGTCGGAAGCGCGCTATAATTATGCAACGCCTGCCGTATTCGTACACATGCCGGCTATAGCGGCCGGGAAGAGCGATATATTGAGTCGTGTCAGAGCAGTTCAGCTGAAATTGGCTCTGCCGAGACCGTCGGAAGCGCGCTAGAATTATGCAACGCCTTCCGGATTCGTACGCTTGCCGGCTATAGCGGCCGGGAAGAGCGATAGTTTGAGTCGTGTCAGAGCAGTGCAGCTGAAATTGGCTCTCCCGAGACCGCCGAAAGCGCGCTAGAATTATGCAACGCCTTCCGGATTCGTACACATGCCGGCTATAGCAGCCAGGAAGAGCGATAGTTTGAGTCGTGTCAGAGCAGTGCAGCTCAAATTGGCTCTCCCGAGACCATCGGAAGCGCGCTAGAATTGTGCAGCGCCTTCCAGATTCATACACATGCCGGCTATAGCGGCCGGGAAGAGCGACAGTTTGAGTCGTGTCAGAGCAGTGTAGCTGAATTTGGCTCTCCCGAGACCGTCGGAAGCGCGCTAGAATTATGCAACGCCTTCCGGATTCGTACACATGCCGGCTATAGCGGCCGGAAAGAGCGATAGTTTGAGTCGTGTCAGAGCAGTTCAGCTGAAATTGGCTCTCCCGAGACCGTCGGAAGCGCGCTAGAATTATGCAACGCCTTCCGTAATCGTACACATGCCGGATAAAGCGGCCTGGAAGAGCGATAGTTTGAGTCGTGTCAGAGCAGTTCAGCTGAAATTGGCTCTCCCGAATCCGTCGGAAGCGCGCTAGAATTATGCGACGCCTTCCAGATTCATACACATGCCGGCTATAGCAGCCGGGAAGAGCGACAGTTTGAGTCGTGTCAGAGCAGTTTAGCTGAAATTGGCTCTCTAGAGACCGCCGGAAGCGCGCTAGAATTATGAAACGCCTGCCGTATTCGTACACATGCCGGCTATAGCGGCCGGGAAGAGCGATAGTTTGAGTCGTGTCAGAGCAGTGCAGCGAAAATTGGCTCTTCTGAGACCGTCGGAAGCGCGCTAGAATTATGCAACACCTGCCGTATTCGTACACATGCCGGCTGTAGCGGCCGGGAAGAGCGACAGTTTGAGTCGTGTCAGAGCAGTTTAGCTGAAATTGGCTCTCTAGAGACCGTCGGAAGCGCGCTAGAATTATGCAACGCCTTCCGGATTCGTACACATGCCGGCTATAGCGGCTGGGAAGAGCGATAGTTTGAGTCGTGTCAGAGCAGTTCAGCTGAAATTGGCTCTCCCGAGACCGTCGGAAGCGCGCTAGAATTATGCAACGCCTTCCGGAATCGTACACATGCCGGCTATAGCAGCCGGGAAGAGCGATAGTTTGATTCGTGTCAGAGCAGTGCAGCTGAAATTTGCTCTCCAGAGACCGTCGCAAGCGCGCTAGAATTATGCAATGCCTTCCGGATTCGTACACATCCCTGTTATAGCGGCCGGGAAGAGCGAGAGCTGAGTCGTGTCTGAGCAGTGCAGCTGAAATTGGCTCTCCCGAGACCGTCGGAAGCGCGCTAGAATTATGCATCGCCTGCCGTATTCGTACACAAGCCGGCTATAGCGGCCGGGAGGAGCGATTGTTTGAGTCGTGTCAGAGCGGTGCAGCTGAAATTGGCTCCCCCGAGACCGTCGGAAGCGCGCTAGATTTATGCAACGCCTGCCGTATTCGTAAACATGCCGGCTATAGCGGCCGAGAAGAGCGATAGTTTGCGTCGTGTCAGAGCAGTGCAGCTGAAATTTGCTCTCCCGAGACCGTCGCAAGTGCGCTAGAATTATGCAACGCCTGCCGTATTCGTACACATACCGGCTGTAGCGGCCGGGAAGAGCGATAGTTTGAGTCGTGTCAGAGCAGTTCAGCTGAAATTGGCTCTCCAGAGACCGTGGGAAGCGCGCTAGAATTATGCAACGCCTGCCGTATTCGTACACATGCCGGCTATAGCGGCCGGGAAGAGCGATAGTTTGAGTCGTGTCAGAGCAGTGCAGCTGAAATTGACTCTCCCGAGACCGTCGGAAGCGCGCTAGAATTGTGCAACGCCTTCCAGATTCATACACATGCCGGCTATAGCGGCCGGGAAGAGCGACAGTTTGAGTCGTGTCAGAGCAGTGTAGCTGAAATTGGCTCTCCTGAGACCGTCAGAAGCGCGCTAGAATTATGCAACGCCTGCCGTATTCGTACACATGCCGGGTATAGCAGCCGGGAAGAGCGATAGTTTGATTCGTGTCAGAGCAGTGCAGCTGAAATTTGCTCTCCAGAGACCGTCGCAAGCGCGCTAGAATTATGCAACGCCTTCCGGATTCGTACACATGCCGGCTATAGCGGCCGGGAAGAGCGATAGCTGAGTCGTGTCTGAGCAGTGCAGCTGAAATTGGCTCTCCCGAGACCGTCGGAAGCGCGCTAGAATTATGCACCGCCTGGCGTATTCGTACACAAGCCGGCTATAGCGGCCGGGAGGAGCGATATTTTGAGTCGTGTCAGAGCAGTGCAGCTGAAATTGGCTCTCCCGAGACCGTCGGAAGCGCGCTAGAATTATGCAACGCCTGCCGTATTCGTAAACATGCCGGCTATAGCGGCCGAGAAGAGCGATAGTTTGAGTCGTGTCAGAGCAGTGCAGCTGAAATTTGCTCTCCCGAGACCGTCGGAAGCGCGCTAGAATTATGCAACGCCTGCCGTATTCGTACACATGCCGGCTGTAGCGGCCGGGAAGAGCGATAGTTTAAGTCGTGTCAGAGCAGTTCAGCTGAAATTGGCTCTCCCGAGACCGTGGGAAGCGCGCTAGAATTATGCAACGCCTTCCGCATTCGTACGCATGCCGGCTATAGCGGCCGGGAAGAGCGACAGTTCTAGTCACGTCAGAGCAGTGCAGCTGAAATTTGCTCTCCCGGGAAAGTCGGAAGCGCGCTAGAATTATGCAACGCCTGCCGTATTCGTACACATGCCGGCTATAGCGGCCGGGAAGAGCGATAGTTTGAGTAGTGTCAGAGCAGTGCAGCTGAAATTGGCTCTTCCGAGACCGTCGGAAGCGCGCTAGAATTATGCAACGCCTGCCGTATTCGTACACATGCCGGCTATAGCGGCCGGGAAGAGCGATATATTGAGTCGTGTCAGAGCAGTTCAGCTGAAATTGGCTCTGCCGAGACCGTCGGAAGCGCGCTAGAATTATGCAACGCCTTCCGGATTCGTACGCTTGCCGGCTATAGCGGCCGGGAAGAGCGATAGTTTGAGTCGTGTCAGAGCAGTGCAGCTGAAATTGGCTCTCCCGAGACCGTCGAAAGCGCGCTAGAATTATGCAACGCCTTCCGGATTCGTACACATGCCGGCTATAGCAGCCAGGAAGAGCGATAGTTTGAGTCGTGTCAGAGCAGTGCAGCTCAAATTGGCTCTCCCGAGACCATCGGAAGCGCGCTAGAATTGTGCAGCGCCTTCCAGATTCATACACATGCCGGCTATAGCGGCCGGGAAGAGCGACAGTTTGAGTCGTGTCAGAGCAGTGTAGCTGAATTTGGCTCTCCCGAGACCGTCGGAAGCGCGCTAGAATTATGCAACGCCTTCCGGATTCGTACACATGCCGGCTATAGCGGCCGGAAAGAGCGATAGTTTGAGTCGTGTCAGAGCAGTTCAGCTGAAATTGGCTCTCCCGAGACCGTCGGAAGCGCGCTAGAATTATGCAACGCCTTCCGGAATCGTACACATGCCGGTTATAGCAGCCGGGAAGAGCGATAGTTTGAGTTGTGTCAGAGCAGTGCAGCTGAAATTGGCTCTCACGAGACCGTCGGAAGCGCGCTAGAATTGTGCGACGCCTTCCAGATTCATACACATGCCGGCTATAGCAGCCGGGAAGAGCGACAGTTTGAGTCGTGTCAGAGCAGTGTAGCTGAAATTGGCTCTCTAGAGACCGTCGGAAGCGCGCTAGGATTATGCAACGCCTTCCGTAATCGTACACATGCCGGATATAGCGGCCTGGAAGAGCGATAGTTTGAGTCGTGTCAGAGCAGTTCAGCTGAAATTGGCTCTCCCGAAACCGTCGGAAGCGCGCTAGAATTATGCAACGCCTTCCGGATTCGTACACATGCCGGTTATAGCAGCTCGGAAGAGCGATAGTTTCAGTTGTGTCCGAGCAGTGCAGCTGAAATTGGATCTCACGAGGCCGTCGGAAGCGCGCTAGAATTGTGCGACGCCTTCCAGATTCATACACATGCCGGCTATAGCAGCCGGGAAGAGCGACAGTTTGAGTCGTGTCAGAGCAGTTTAGCTGAAATTGGCTCTCTAGAGACCGCCGGAAGCGCGCTAGAATTATGAAACGCCTGCCGTATTCGTACACATGCCGGCTATAGCGGCCGGGAAGAGCGATAGTTTGAGTCGTGTCAGAGCAGTGCAGCGAAAATTGGCTCTTCTGAGACCGTCGGAAGCGCGCTAGAATTATGCAACACCTGCCGTATTCGTACACATGCCGGCTGTAGCGGCCGGGAAGAGCGATAGTTTGAGTCGTGTCAGAGCAGTTCAGCTGAAATTGGCTCTCCCGAGACCGTCGGAAGCGCGCTAGAATTATGCAACGCCTTCCGGATTCGTACACATGCCGGCTATAGCGGCCGGGAAGAGCGATAGTTTGAGTCGTGTCAGAGCAGTTCAGCTGAAATTGGCTCTCCCGAGACCGTCGGAAGCGCGCTAGAATTATGCAACGCCTTCCGGAATCGTACACATGCCGGCTATAGCAGCCGGGAAGAGCGATAGTTTGATTCGTGTCAGAGCAGTGCAGCTGAAATTTGCTCTCCAGAGACCGTCGCAAGCGCGCTAGAATTATGCAATGCCTTCCGGATTCGTACACATCCCTGTTATAGCGGCCGGGAAGAGCGATATTTTGAGTCGTGTCAGAGCAGTGCAGCTGAAATTGGCTCTCCCGAGACCGTCGGAAGCGCGCTAGAATTATGCAACGCCTTCCAGATTCGTACACATGCCGGCTATAGCGGCCGGGAAGAGCGAGAGCTTGAGTCGTGTCAGAGCAGTGCAGCTGAAATTGGCTCTCCCGGGACCGTCGGAAGCGCGCTAGAGTTATGCAACGCCTGCCGTATTCGTAAACATGCCGGCTATAGCGGCCGAGAAGAGCGATAGTTTGAGTCGTGTCAGAGCAGTGCAGCTGAAATTTGCTCTCCCGAGACCGTCGGAAGCGCGCTAGAATTATGCAACGCCTGCCGTATTCGTACACATGCCGGCTGTAGCGGCCGGGAAGAGCGATAGTTTGAGTCGTGTCAGAGCAGTTCAGCTGAAATTGGCTCTCCCGAGACCGTCGGAAGCGCGCTAGAATTATGCAACGCCTGCCGTATTCGTACACATGCCGGCTATAGCGGCCGGGAAGAGCGATAGTTTGAGTCGTGTCAGAGCAGTGCAGCTGAAATTGACTCTCCCGAGACCGTCGGAAGCGCGCTAGAATTGTGCAACGCCTTCCAGATTCATACACATGCCGGCTATAGCGGCCGGGAAGAGCGACAGTTTGAGTCGTGTCAGAGCAGTGTAGCTGAAATTGGCTCTCCTGAGACCGTCAGAAGCGCGCTAGAATTATGCAACGCCTGCCGTATTCGTACACATGCCGGCTATAGCGGCCGGGAAGAGCGATAGTTTGAGTCGTGTCAGAGCAGTGCAGCTGAAAATTGGCTCTCCCGAGACCGTCGGAAGCGCGCTAGAATTATGCAACGCCTGCCGTATTCGTACACATGCCGGCTATAGCGGCCGGGAAGAGCGATAGTTTGAGTCGTGTCAGAGCAGTGCAGCTGAAATTGGCTCTCCCGAGACCGTCGGAAGCGCGCTAGAATTATGCAACGCCTTCCGTATTCGTACACATGCCGGCTATAGCGGCCGGGAAGAGCGATAGTTTGAGTCGTGTCAGAGCAGTGCAGCTGAAATTGGCTCTCCCGAGACCGTCGGAAGCGCGCTAGAATTATGCAACGCCTTCCAGATTCGTACACATGCCGGCTATAGCAGCCGGGAAGAGCGACAGTTTGAGTCGTGTCAGAGCAGTGCAGCTGAAATTGGCTCTCCCGAGACCGTCGGAAGCGCGCTAGAATTATGCAACGCCTGCCGTATTCGTACACATGCCGGCTATAGCGGCCGGGAAGAGCGATAGTTTGAGTCGTGTCAGAGCAGTGCAGCTGAAATTGGCTCTCCCGAGACCGTCGGAAGCGCGCTAGAATTATGCAACGCCTGCCGTATTCGTACACATGCCGGCTATAGCGGCCGGGAAGAGCGACAGTTTGAGTCGTGTCAGAGCAGTGCAGCTGAAATTGGCTCTCCCGAGACCGTCGGAAGCGCGCTAGAATTATGCAACGCCTGCCGTATTCGTACACATGCCGGCTATAGCGGCCGGGAAGAGCGATAGTTTGAGTCGTGTCAGAGCAGTGCAGCTGAAATTGGCTCTCCCGAGACCGTCGGAAGCGCGCTAGAATTATGCAACGCCTGCCGTATTCGTACACATGCCGGCTATAGCGGCCGGGAAGAGCGATAGTTTGAGTCGTGTCAGAGCAGTGCAGCTGAAATTGGCTCTCCCGAGACCGTCGGAAGCGCGCTATAATTATGCAACGCCTTCCGTATTCGTACACATGCCGGCTATAGCGGCCGGGAGGAGCGATAGTTTGAGTCGTGTCAGAGCAGTGCAGCTGAAATTAGCTCTCCCGAGACCGTCGGAAGCGCGCTAGAATTATGCAACGCCTGCCGTATTCGTACACATGCCGGCTGTAGCGGCCGGGAAGAGCGATAGCTTGAGTCGTGTCAGAGCAGTTCAGCTGAAATTGGCTCTCCCGAGACCGTGGGAAGCGCGCTAGAATTATGCAACGCCTTCCGCATTCGTACGCATGCCGGCTATAGCGGCCGGGAAGAGCGACAGTTCGAGTCGTGTCAGAGCAGTGCAGCTGAAATTGGCTCTCCCGGGACCGTCGGAAGCGCGCTAGAATTATGCAACGCCTGCCGTATTCGTACACATGCCGGCTATAGTGGCCGGGAGGAGCGATAGTTTGAGTCGTGTCAGAGCAGTGCAGCTGAAATTGGCTCTCCCGAGACCGCCGGAAGCGCGCTAGAATTGTGCGACGCCTTCCAGATTCATACACATGCCGGCTATAGCGGCCGGGAAGAGCGACCGTTTGAGTCGTGTCAGAGCAGTGTAGCTGAAATTGGCTCTCTAGAGACCGTCGGAAGCGCGCTAGGATTATGCAACGCCTTCCGTAATCGTACACATGCCGGCTATAGCGGCCGGGAAGAGCGATAGTTTGAGTCGTGTCAGAGAAGTGTAGCTGAAATTGGCTCTCAAGAGACCGTCGGAAGCGCGCTAGAATTATGCAACGCCTTCCGGATTCGTACACATGCCGGTTAGAGCAGCCGGGAAGAGCGATAGTTTCAGTTGTGTCAGAGCAGTGCAGCTGAAATTGGCTCTCACGAGGCCGTCGGAAGCGCGCTAGAATTGTGCGACGCCTTCCAGATTCATACACATGCCGGCTATAGCAGCCGGGAAGAGCGACAGTTTGAGTCGTGTCAGAGCAGTTTAGCTGAAATTGGCTCTCTAGAGACCGCCGGAAGCGCGCTAGAATTATGAAACGCCTGCCGTATTCGTACACATGTCGGGTATAGCGGCCGGGAAGAGCGATAGTTTGAGTCGTGTCAGAGCAGTGCAGCGAAAATTGGCTCTTCTGAGACCGTCGGAAGCGCGCTAGAATTATGCAACACCTTCCAGATTCGTACACATGCCGGCTATAGCGGCCGGGAAGAGCGAGAGTCTGAGTCGTGTCAGAGCAGTGCAGCTGAAATTGGCTCTCCCGAGACCGTCGGAAGCGCGCTAGAATTATGCAACGCCTGCCGTATTCGTACACAAGCCGGCTATAGCGGCCGGGAGGAGCGATTGTTTGAGTCGTGTCAGAGCAGTGAAGCTGAAATTGGCTCCCCTGAGACCGTCGGAAGCGCGCTAGAATTATGCAACGCCTGCCGTATTCGTAAACATGCCGGCTATAGCGGCCGAGAAGAGCGATAGTTTGAGTCGTGTCAGAGCAGTTCAGCTGAAATTGGCTCTCCAGAGACCGTGGGAAGCGCGCTAGAATTATGCAACGCCTGCCGCATTCGTACGCATGCCGGCTATAGCGGCCGGGAAGAGCGATAGTTTGAGTCGTGTCAGAGCAGTGTAGCTGAAATTGGCTCTCTAGAGACCGTCGGAAGCGCGCTAGAATTATGCAACGCCTTCCGGAATCGTACACATGCCGGCTATAGCAGCCGGGAAGAGCGATAGTTTGATTCGTGTCAGAGCAGTGCAGCTGAAATTTGCTCTCCAGAGACCGTCGCAAGCGCGCTAGAATTATGCAATGCCTTCCGGATTCGTACACATCCCTGTTATAGCGGCCGGGAAGAGCGATATTTTGAGTCGTGTCAGAGCAGTGCAGCTGAAATTGGCTCTCCCGAGACCGTCGGAAGCGCGCTAGAATTATGCAACACCTTCCAGATTCGTACACATGCCGGCTATAGCGGCCGGGAAGAGCGAGAGCTGAGTCGTGTCTGAGCAGTGCAGCTGAAATTGGCTCTCCCGAGACCGTCGGAAGCGCGCTAGAATTATGCACCGCCTGCCGTATTCGTACACAAGCCGTCTATAGCGGCCGGGAGGATCGATTGTTTGAGTCGTGTCATAGCAGTGCAGCTGAAATTGGCTCCCCTGAGACCGTCGGAAGCGCGCTAGATTTATGCAACGCCTGCCGTATTCGTAAACATGCCGGCTATAGCGGCCGAGAAGAGCGATAGTTTGAGTCGTGTCAGAGCAGTGCAGCTGAAATTTGCTCTCCCGAGACCGTCGCAAGCGCGCTAGAATTATGCAACGCCTGCCGTATTCGTACACATGCCGGCTATAGCAGCCGGGAAGAGCGATAGTTTGAGTCGTGTCAGAGCAGTGCAGCTGAAATTTGCTCTCCCGAGACCGTCGCAAGCGCGCTAGAATTATGCAACGCCTTCCGGATTCGTACACATGCCTGTTATAGCGGCCGGGAAGAGCGATAGTTTGAGTCGTGTCAGAGCAGTGCAGCTGAAATTGGCTCTCCCGAGACCGTCGGAAGCGCGCTAGAATTATGCAACGCCTTCCAGGATTCGTACACATGCCGGCTATAGCGGCCGGGAGGAGCGATAGTTTGAGTCGTGTCAGAGCAGTGCAGCTGAAATTGGCTCTCCCGGGACCGTCGGAAGCGCGCTAGAATTATGCAACGCCTGCCGTATTCGTAAACATGCCGGCTATAGCGGCCGAGAAGAGCGATAGTTTGAGTCGTGTCAGAGCAGTGCAGCTGAAATTTGCTCTCCCGAGACCGTCGGAACCGCGCTAGAATTATGCAACGCCTGCCGTATTCGTACACATGCCGGCTGTAGCGGCCGGGAAGAGCGATAGTTTGAGTCGTGTCAGAGCAGTTCAGCTGAAATTGGCTCTCCCGAGACCGTCGAAAGCGCGCTAGAATTATGCAACGCCTGTTGTATTCGTACACATGCCGGCTATAGCGGCCGGGAAGAGCGATAGTTTGAGTCGTGTCAGAGCAGTGCAGCTGAAATTGACTCTCCCGAGACCGTCGGAAGCGCGCTAGAATTGTGCAACGCCTTCCAGATTCATACACATGCCGGCTATAGCGTCCGGGAGGAGCGATAGTTTGAGTCGTGTCAGAGCAGTGCAGCTGAAATTGGCTCTCCCGAGACCGTCGAAGGCGCGCTAGAATTATGCAACGCCTGCCGTATTCGTACACATGCCGGCTATAGCGGCCGGGAAGAGCGATAGTTTGAGTCGTGTCAGAGCAGTGCAGCTGAAATTGACTCTCCCGAGACCGTCGGAAGCGCGCTAGAATTGTGCAACGCCTTCCAGTATTCGTACACATGCCGGCTATAGCGGCCGGGAAGAGCGACAGTTTGAGTCGTGTCAGAGCAGTGCAGCGAAAATTGGCTCTCCCGAGACCGTCGGAAGCGCGCTAGGATTATGCAATGTCTGCCGTATTCGTACACATGCCGGCTATAGCGGCCTGGAAGAGCGATAGTTTGAGTCGTGTCAGAGCAGTTGAGCTGAAATTGGCTCTCCCGAGACCGTCGGAAGCGCGCTAGAATTATGCAACGCCTTCCGGATTCGTACACATGCCGGTTATAGCACCCGGGAAGAGCGATAGTTTGAGTTGTGTCAGAGCAGTGCAGCTGAAATTGGCTCTCACGAGACCGTCGGAAGCGCGCTAGAATTGTGCGACGCCTTCCAGATTCATACACATGCCGGCTATAGCAGCCTGGAAGAGCGATAGTTTGAGTCGTGTCAGAGCAGTTCAGCTGAAATTGGCTCTCCCGAGACCGTGGGAAGCGCGCTAGAATTATGCAACGCATTCCGGATTCGTACACATCCCGGTTATAGCGGCCGGGAAGAGCGATATTTTGAGTCGTGTCAGAGCAGTGCAGATGAAATTGGCTCTCCCGATACCGTCGGAAGCGCGCTAGAATTATGCAACGCCTTTTAGATTCGTACACTAGCCGGCTATAGCGGCCGGGAAGAGCGATAGCTGAGTCGTGTCTGAGCAGTACAGCTGAAATTGGCTCTCCCGAGACCGTCGGAAGCGCGCTAGAATTATGCATCGCCTGCCGTATTCGTACACATGCCGGCTATAGCGGCCGGGAAGAGCGATAGTTTGAGTCGTGTCAGAGCAGTGCAGCGAAATTGGCTCTCCTGAGACCGTCGGAAGCGCGCTAAAATTATGCAACACCTGCCGTATTCGTACACATGCCGGCTGTAGCGGCCGGGAAGAGCGACAGTTTGAGTCGTGTCAGAGCAGTGCAGCTGATATTGGCTCTCCCGAGACCGTCGGAAGCGCGCTAGAATTATGCAACGCCTGCCGTATTCGTACACATGCCGGCTATAGCGGCCGGGAAGAGCGATAGTTCGACTCGTATCAGAGCAGTGCAGCTGAAATTGGCTCTCCCGAGACCGTCGGAAGCGCGCTAGAATTATGCAACGCCTGCCGTATTCGTACACATGCCGGCTATAGCGGCCGGGAAGAGCGATAGTTTGAGTCGTGTCAGAGCAGTGCAGCTGAAATTGGCTCTCCCGAGACCGTCGGAAGCGCGCTATAATTATGCAACGCCTGCCGTATTCGTACACATGCCGGCTATAGCGGCCGGGAAGAGCGATAGTTTGAGTCGTGTCAGAGCAGTGCAGCAGAAATTGGCTCTCCCAAGACCGTCGGAAGCGCGCTAGAATTATGCATCGCCTTCCGTATTCGTACACATGCCGGCTATAGCGACCGGGAGGAGCGATAGTTTGAGTCGTGTCAGAGCAGTGCAGCTGAAATTAGCTCTCCCGAGACCGTCGGAAGCGCGCTAGAATTATGCAACGCCTGCCGTATTCGTACACATGCCGGCTGTAGCGGCCGGGAAGAGCGATAGTTTGAGTCGTGTCAGAGCAGTTCAGCTGAAATTGGCTCTCCCGAGACCGTGGGAAGCGCGCTAGAATTATGCAACGCCTTCCGCATTCGTACGCATGCCGGCTTAGTGGCCGGGATGAGCAATAGTTTGAGTCGTGTCAGAGCAGTGCAGCTGAAATTGGCTCTCCCGAGGCCGTCGGAAGCGCGCTAGAATTATGCAACGCCTGCCGTATTCGTACACATGCCGGCTATAGCGGCCGGGATGAGCGATAGTTTGAGTCGTGTCAGAGCAGTGCAGCTGAAATTTGCTCTCCCGAGACCGTCGGAAGCGCGCTAGAATCATACAACGCCTGCCGTATTCGTACACATGCCGGCTATAGCGGCCGGTATGAGCGATAGTTTGAGTCGTGTCAGAGCAGTGCAGCTGAAATTGGCTCTCCCGAGACCGTCGGAGGCGCGCTAGAATTATGCAGCGCCTTCCGGATTCGTACACATGCCGGCTATAGCGGCCGGGAAGAGCGATAGTTTGAGTCGTGTCAGAGCAGTTAAGCTGAAATTGGCTCTCCCGAGACCGTCGGAAGAGCGCTAGAATTATGCAACGCCTTCAGGATTCGTACAGATGCCGGCTATAGCGGCCGGGAAGAGGAATAGTTTGATTCGTGTTAGAGCAGTGCAGCTGAAATTTGCTCTCCCGAGACCGTCGCAAGCGCGCTAGAATTATGCAACGCCTTCCGGATTCATACACATCCCAGTTATAGCGGCCGGGAAGAGCGATATTTTGAGTCGTGTCAGAGCAGTGCAGCTGAAATTGGCTCTCCCGAGACCGTCGTAAGCGCGCTAGAATTATGAAACGCCTTCCAGATTCGCACACATGCCGGCTATAGCTGCCGAGAAGAGCGATAGCTGAGTCGTGTCTGAGCAGTGCAGCGGAAATTGGCTCTCCCAAGACCGTGGGAAGCGCGCTAGAATTATGCATCGCCTTCCGTATTCGTACACATTGTGGCTATAGCGACCGGGAGGAGCGATAGTTTGAGTCGTGTCAGAGCAGTGCAGCTGAAATTGGCTCTCCCGAGACCGTCGGAAGCGCGCTAGAATTATGGAACGCCTGCCGTATTCGTAAACATGCCGGCTATAGCGGCCGGGAAGAGCGATAGTTTGAGTCGTGTCAGAGCAGTGCAGCTGAAATTAGCTCTCCCGAGACCGTCGGAAGCGCGCTAGAATTATGCAACGCCTGCCGTATTCGTACACATGCCGGCTGTAGCGGCCGGGAAGAGCGATAGTTTGAGTCGTGTCAGAGCAGTTCAGCTGAAATTGGCTCTCCCGAGACCGTGGGAAGCGCGCTAGAATTATTCAACGCCTTCCGCATTCGTACGCATGCCGGCTATAGCGGCCGGGAAGAGCCACAGTTCGAGTCGTGTCAGAGCAGTGCAGCTGAAATTGGCTCTCCCGGGACCGTCGGAAGCGCGCTAGAATTATGCAACGCCTGCCGTATTCGTACACATGCCGGCTTAGTGGCCGGGATGAGCAATAGTTTGAGTCGTGTCAGAGCAGTGCAGCTGAAATTGGCTCTCCCGAGACCGTCGGAAGCGCGCTAGAATTATGCAACGCCTGCCGTATTCGTACACATGCCGGCTATAGCGGCCGGGAAGAGCGATAGTTTGAGTCGTGTCAGAGCAGTGCAGCTGAAATTGGCTCTCCCGAGACCGTCGGAAGCGCGCTAGAATTATGCAACGCCTGCCGTATTCGTACACATGCCGGCTATAGCGGCCGGGAAGAGCGATAGTTTGAGTCGTGTCAGAGCAGTACAGCTGAAATTGGCTCTCCCGAGACCGTCGGAAGCGCGCTAGAATTATGCATCGCCTGCCGTATTCGTACACATGCCGGCTATAGCGTCCGGGAGGAGCGATAGTTTGAGTCGTGTCAGAGCAGTGCAGCTGCAATTGGCTCTCCCGAGACCGTCGGAAGCGCGCTAGAATTATGCAACGCCTGCCGTATTCGTAAACATGCCGGCTTTAGCGGCCGGGAAGAGCGATAGTTTGATTCGTGTCAGAGCAGTGCAGCTGAAATTAGCTCTCCCGAGACCATCGGAAGCGCGCTAGAATTATGCAACGCCTGCCGTATTCGTACACATGCCGGCTGTAGCGGCCGGGAAGAGCGATAGTTTGAGTCGTGTCAGAGCAGTGCAGCTGAAATTGGCTCTCCCGAGACCGTCGGCAGCGCGCTAGAATTATGCAACGCCTTCCGGATTCGTACACATGCTGGCTATAGCGGCCGGGAAAAGCGACAGTTTGAGTCGTGTCAGAGCAGTGTAGCTGAAATTGGCTCTCCTGAGACCGTCAGAAGCGCGCTAGAGTTATGCAACGCCTTCCGGATTCGTACACATGCCAGCTATAGCAGCCGGGAAGAGCGACAGTTTGAGTCGTGACAGAGCAGTGTAGCTGAAATTGGCTCTCCCGAGACCGTCGGAAGCGCGCTAGAATTATGCAGCGCCTTCCGGATTCGTACACATGCCGGCTATAGCGGCCGGGAAGAGCGATAGTTTGAGTCGTGTCAGAGCAGTTAAGCTGAAATTGGCTCTCCCGAGACCGTCGGAAGAGCGCTAGAATTATGCAACGCCTTCAGGATTCGTACAGATGCCGGCTATAGCGGCCGGGAAGAGGAATAGTTTGATTCGTGTTAGAGCAGTGCAGCTGAAATTTGCTCTCCCGAGACCGTCGCAAGCGCGCTAGAATTATGCAACGCCTTCCGGATTCATACACATCCCAGTTATAGCGGCCGGGAAGAGCGATATTTTGAGTCGTGTCAGAGCAGTGCAGCTGAAATTGGCTCTCCCGAGACCGTCGTAAGCGCGCTAGAATTATGAAACGCCTTCCAGATTCGCACACATGCCGGCTATAGCGGCCGAGAAGAGCGATAGCTGAGTCGTGTCTGAGCAGTGCAGCTGAAATTGGCTCTCCCAAGACCGTGGGAAGCGCGCTAGAATTATGCATCGCCTTCCGTATTCGTACACATTGTGGCTATAGCGACCGGGAGGAGCGATAGTTTGAGTCGTGTCAGAGCAGTGCAGCTGAAATTGGCTCTCCCGAGACCGTCGGAAGCGCGCTAGAATTATGCAACGCCTTTCAGATTCGTACACTAGCCGGCTATAGCGGCCGGGAAGAGCGATAGCTGAGTCGTGTCTGAGCAGTACAGCTGAAATTGGCTCTCCCGAGACCGTCGGAAGCGCGCTAGAATTATGCATCGCCTGCCGTATTCGTACACATGCCGGCTATAGCGTCCGGGAGGAGCGATAGTTTGAGTCGTGTCAGAGCAGTGCAGCTGCAATTGGCTCTCCCGAGACCGTCGGAAGCGCGCTAGAATTATGCAACGCCTGCCGTATTCGTAAACATGCCGGCTATAGCGGCCGGGAAGAGCGATAGTTTGAGTCGTGTCAGAGCAGTGCAGCTGAAATTGGCTCTCCCGAGACCGTCGGAAGCGCGCTAGAATTATGCAACGCCTGCCGTATTCGTACACATGCCGGCTATAGCGGCCGGGAAGAGCGACTAGTTTGAGTCGTGTCAGAGCAGTGCAGCTGAAATTGGCTCTCCCGAGACCGTCGGAAGCGCGCTAGAATTATGCAACGCCTTCCGGATTCGTACACATGCCGGCTATAGCGGCCGGGAAGAGCGATAGTTTGAGTCGTGTCAGAGCAGTGCAGCTGAAATTGGCTCTCCCGAGACCGTCGGAAGCGCGCTAGAATTATGCAACGCCTTCCGTATTCGTACACATGCCGGCTATAGCGGCCGGGAAGAGCGATAGTTTGAGTCGTGTCAGAGCAGTGCAGCTGAAATTGGCTCTCCCGAGACCGTCGGAAGCGCGCTAGAATTATGCAACGCCTGCCGTATTCGTACACATGCCGGCTATAGCGGCCGGGAAGAGCGATAGTTTGAGTCGTGTCAGAGCAGTGCAGCTGAAATTGGCTCTCCCGAGACCGTCGGAAGCGCGCTAGAATTATGCAACGCCTTCCAGATTCGTACACATGCCGGCTATAGCGGCCGGGAAGAGCGATAGCTGAGTCGTGTCAGAGCAGTGCAGCTGAAATTGGCTCTCCCGAGACCGTCGGAAGCGCGCTAGAATTATGCATCGCCTGCCGTATTCGTACACATGCCGGCTATAGCGGCCGGGAGGAGCGATAGTTTGAGTCGTGTCAGAGCAGTGCAGCTGAAATTGGCTCTCCCGAGACCGTCGGAAGCGCGCTAGAATTATGCAACGCCTGCCGTATTCGTACACATGCCGGCTATAGCGGCCGGGAAGAGCGATAGTTTGAGTCGTGTCAGAGCAGTGCAGCTGAAATTGGCTCTCCCGAGACCGTCGGAAGCGCGCTAGAATTATGCAACGCCTGCCGTATTCGTACACATGCCGGCTGTAGCGGCCGGGAAGAGCGATAGTTTGAGTCGTGTCAGAGCAGTGCAGCTGAAATTGGCTCTCCCGAGACCGTCGGAAGCGCGCTAGAATTATGCAACGCCTTCCGGATTCGTACACATGCCGGCTATAGCGGCCGGGAAGAGCGATAGTTTGAGTCGTGTCAGAGCAGTGCAGCTGAAATTGGCTCTCCCGAGACCGTCGGAAGCGCGCTAGAATTATGCAACGCCTTCCGGATTCGTACACATGCCGGCTATAGCGGCCGGGAAGAGCGATAGTTTGAGTCGTGTCAGAGCAGTGCAGCTGAAATTGGCTCTCCCGAGACCGTCGGAAGCGCGCTAGAATTATGCAACGCCTTCCGGATTCGTACACATGCCGGTTATAGCGGCCGGGAAGAGCGATAGTTTGAGTCGTGTCAGAGCAGTGCAGCTGAAATTGGCTCTCCCGAGACCGTCGGAAGCGCGCTAGAATTATGCAACGCCTTCCAGTATTCGTACACATGCCGGCTATAGCGGCCGGGAAGAGCGATAGTTTGAGTCGTGTCAGAGCAGTGCAGCTGAAATTGGCTCTCCCGAGACCGTCGGAAGCGCGCTAGAATTATGCAACGCCTGCCGTATTCGTACACATGCCGGCTATAGCGGCCGGGAAGAGCGATAGTTTGAGTCGTGTCAGAGCAGTGCAGCTGAAATTGGCTCTCCCGAGACCGTCGGAAGCGCGCTAGAATTATGCAACGCCTGCCGTATTCGTACACATGCCGGCTATAGCGGCCGGGAAGAGCGATAGTTTGAGTCGTGTCAGAGCAGTGCAGCTGAAATTGGCTCTCCCGAGACCGTCGGAAGCGCGCTAGAATTATGCAACGCCTGCCGTATTCGTACACATGCCGGCTATAGCGGCCGGGAAGAGCGATAGTTTGAGTCGTGTCAGAGCAGTGCAGCTGAAATTTGCTCTCCAGAGACCGTCGCAAGCGCGCTAGAATTATGCAACGCCTTCCGGATTCGTACACATCCCGGTTATAGCGGCCGGGAAGAGCGATATTTTGAGTCGTGTCAGAGCAGTGCAGCTGAAATTGGCTCTCCCGAGACCGTCGGAAGCGCGCTAGAATTATGCAACGCCTTCCAGATTCGTACACATGCCGGCTATAGCGGCCGGGAAGAGCGATAGCTGAGTCGTGTCTGAGCAGTGCAGCTGAAATTGGCTCTCCCGAGACCGTCGGAAGCGCGCTAGAATTATGCATCGCCTGCCGTATTCGTACACATGCCGGCTATAGCGGCCGGGAGGAGCGATAGTTTGAGTCGTGTCAGAGCAGTGCAGCTGAAATTGGCTCTCCCGAGACCGTCGGAAGCGCGCTAGAATTATGCAACGCCTGCCGTATTCGTACACATGCCGGCTATAGCGGCCGGGAAGAGCGATAGTTTGAGTCGTGTCAGAGCAGTGCAGCTGAAATTTGCTCTCCCGAGACCGTCGGAAGCGCGCTAGAATTATGCAACGCCTGCCGTATTCGTACACATGCCGGCTGTAGCGGCCGGGAAGAGCGATAGTTTGAGTCGTGTCAGAGCAGTGCAGCTGAAATTGGCTCTCCCGAGACCGTCGGCAGCGCGCTAGAATTATGCAACGCCTTCCGGATTCGTACACATGCTGGCTATAGCGGCCGGGAAAAGCGACAGTTTGAGTCGTGTCAGAGCAGTGTAGCTGATATTGGCTCTCCTGAGACCGTCAGAAGCGCGCTAGAGTTATGCAACGCCTTCCGGATTCGTACACATGCCAGCTATAGCAGCCGGGAAGAGCGACAGTTTGAGTCGTGACAGAGCAGTGTAGCTGAAATTGGCTCTCCCGAGACCGTCGGAAGCGCGCTAGAATTATGCAGCGCCTTCCGGATTCGTACACATGCCGGCTATAGCGGCCGGGAAGAGCGATAGTTTGAGTCGTGTCAGAGCAGTTAAGCTGAAATTGGCTCTCCCGAGACCGTCGGAAGAGCGCTAGAATTATGCAACGCCTTCAGGATTCGTACAGATGCCGGCTATAGCGGCCGGGAAGAGGAATAGTTTGATTCGTGTTAGAGCAGTGCAGCTGAAATTTGCTCTCCCGAGACCGTCGCAAGCGCGCTAGAATTATGCAACGCCTTCCGGATTCATACACATCCCAGTTATAGCGGCCGGGAAGAGCGATATTTTGAGTCGTGTCAGAGCAGTGCAGCTGAAATTGGCTCTCCCGAGACCGTCGTAAGCGCGCTAGAATTATGAAACGCCTTCCAGATTCGCACACATGCCGGCTATAGCGGCCGAGAAGAGCGATAGCTGAGTCGTGTCTGAGCAGTGCAGCTGAAATTGGCTCTCCCAAGACCGTGGGAAGCGCGCTAGAATTATGCATCGCCTTCCGTATTCGTACACATTGTGGCTATAGCGACCGGGAGGAGCGATAGTTTGAGTCGTGTCAGAGCAGTGCAGCTGAAATTGGCTCTCCCGAGACCGTCGGAAGCGCGCTAGAATTATGCAACGCCTTCTAGATTCGTACACTAGCCGGCTATAGCGGCCGGGAAGAGCGATAGTCTGAGTCGTGTCAGAGCAGTACAGCTGAAATTGGCTCTCCCGAGACCGTCGGAAGCGCGCTAGAATTATGCATCGCCTGCCGTATTCGTACACATGCCGGCTATAGCGTCCGGGAGGAGCGATAGTTTGAGTCGTGTCAGAGCAGTGCAGCTGCAATTGGCTCTCCCGAGACCGTCGGAAGCGCGCTAGAATTATGCAACGCCTGCCGTATTCGTAAACATGCCGGCTATAGCGGCCGGGAAGAGCGATAGTTTGAGTCGTGTCAGAGCAGTGCAGCTGAAATTGGCTCTCCCGAGACCGTCGGAAGCGCGCTAGAATTATGCAACGCCTTCCGATTCGTACACATGCCGGCTATAGCGGCCGGGAAGAGCGACTAGTTTGAGTCGTGTCAGAGCAGTGCAGCTGAAATTGGCTCTCCCGAGACCGTCGGAAGCGCGCTAGAATTATGCAACGCCTTCCGGATTCGTACACATGCCGGCTATAGCGGCCGGGAAGAGCGATAGTTTGAGTCGTGTCAGAGCAGTGCAGCTGAAATTGGCTCTCCCGAGACCGTCGGAAGCGCGCTAGAATTGTGCGACGCCTTCCAGATTCGTACACATGCCGGCTATAGCAGCCGGGAAGAGCGACAGTTTGAGTCGTGTCAGAGCAGTTTAGCTGAAATTGGCTCTCTAGAGACCGCCGGAAGCGCGCTAGAATTATGAAACGCCTGCCGTATTCGTACACATGCCGGGTATAGCGGCCGGGAAGAGCGATAGTTTGAGTCGTGTCAGAGCAGTGCAGCTGAAATTGGCTCTCCCGAGACCGTCGGAAGCGCGCTAGAATTATGCAACGCCTTCCAGATTCGTACACATGCCGGCTATAGCGGCCGGGAAGAGCGATAGCTGAGTCGTGTCTGAGCAGTGCAGCTGAAATTGGCTCTCCCGAGACCGTCGGAAGCGCGCTAGAATTATGCATCGCCTGCCGTATTCGTACACATGCCGGCTATAGCGGCCGGGAGGAGCGATAGTTTGAGTCGTGTCAGAGCAGTGCAGCTGAAATTGGCTCTCCCGAGACCGTCGGAAGCGCGCTAGAATTATGCAACGCCTGCCGTATTCGTAAACATGCCGGCTATAGCGGCCGGGAAGAGCGATAGTTTGAGTCGTGTCAGAGCAGTGCAGCTGAAATTTGCTCTCCCGAGACCGTCGGAAGCGCGCTAGAATTATGCAACGCCTGCCGTATTCGTACACATGCCGGCTGTAGCGGCCGGGAAGAGCGATAGTTTGAGTCGTGTCAGAGCAGTTCAGCTGAAATTGGCTCTCCCGAGACCGTGGGAAGCGCGCTAGAATTATGCAACGCCTTCCGCATTCGTACGCATGCCGGCTATAGCGGCCGGGAAGAGCGATAGTTTGAGTCGTGTCAGAGCAGTGCAGCTGAAATTGGCTCTCCCGAGACCGTCGGAAGCGCGCTAGAATTATGCAACGCCTTCCGTATTCGTACACATGCCGGCTATAGCGGCCGGGAAGAGCGATAGTTTGAGTCGTGTCAGAGCAGTGCAGCTGAAATTTGCTCTCCCGAGACCGTCGCAAGCGCGCTAGAATTATGCAACGCCTTCCGGATTCGTACACATCCCGGTTATAGCGGCCGGGAAGAGCGATATTTTGAGTCGTGTCAGAGCAGTGCAGCTGAAATTGGCTCTCCCGAGACCGTCGGAAGCGCGCTAGAATTATGCAACGCCTTCCAGATTCGTACACATGCCGGCTATAGCGGCCGGGAAGAGCGATAGCTGAGTCGTGTCTGAGCAGTGCAGCTGAAATTGGCTCTCCCGAGACCGTCGGAAGCGCGCTAGAATTATGCATCGCCTGCCGTATTCGTACACATGCCGGCTATAGCGACCGGGAGGAGCGATAGTTTGAGTCGTGTCAGAGCAGTGCAGCTGAAATTGGCTCTCCCGAGACCGTCGGAAGCGCGCTAGAATTATGCAACGCCTGCCGTATTCGTAAACATGCCGGCTATAGCGGCCGGGAAGAGCGATAGTTTGAGTCGTGTCAGAGCAGTGCAGCTGAAATTGGCTCTCCCGAGACCGTCGGAAGCGCGCTAGAATTATGCAACGCCTGCCGTATTCGTACACATGCCGGCTATAGCGGCCGGGAAGAGCGATAGTTTGAGTCGTGTCAGAGCAGTGCAGCTGAAATTGGCTCTCCCGAGACCGTCGGAAGCGCGCTAGAATTATGCAACGCCTTCCGGATTCGTACACATGCCGGCTATAGCGGCCGGGAAGAGCGATAGTTTGAGTCGTGTCAGAGCAGTGCAGCTGAAATTGGCTCTCCCGAGACCGTCGGAAGCGCGCTAGAATTATGCAACGCCTTCCAGATTCGTACACATGCCGGCTATAGCGGCCGGGAAGAGCGATAGTTTGAGTCGTGTCAGAGCAGTGCAGCTGAAATTGGCTCTCCCGAGACCGTCGGAAGCGCGCTAGAATTATGCAACGCCTGCCGTATTCGTACACATGCCGGCTATAGCGGCCGGGAAGAGCGATAGTTTGAGTCGTGTCAGAGCAGTGCAGCTGAAATTGGCTCTCCCGAGACCGTCGGAAGCGCGCTAGAATTATGCAACGCCTGCCGTATTCGTACACATGCCGGCTATAGCGGCCGGGAAGAGCGATAGTTTGAGTCGTGTCAGAGCAGTGCAGCTGAAATTGGCTCTCCCGAGACCGTCGGAAGCGCGCTAGAATTATGCAACGCCTTCCGTATTCGTACACATGCCGGCTATAGCGGCCGGGAAGAGCGATAGTTTGAGTCGTGTCAGAGCAGTGCAGCTGAAATTGGCTCTCCCGAGACCGTCGGAAGCGCGCTAGAATTATGCAACGCCTTCCAGATTCGTACACATGCCGGCTATAGCGGCCGGGAAGAGCGATAGTTTGAGTCGTGTCAGAGCAGTGCAGCTGAAATTGGCTCTCCCGAGACCGTCGGAAGCGCGCTAGAATTATGCAACGCCTGCCGTATTCGTACACATGCCGGCTATAGCGGCCGGGAAGAGCGATAGTTTGAGTCGTGTCAGAGCAGTGCAGCTGAAATTGGCTCTCCCGAGACCGTCGGAAGCGCGCTAGAATTATGCAACGCCTTCCGTATTCGTACACATGCCGGCTATAGCGGCCGGGAAGAGCGATAGTTTGAGTCGTGTCAGAGCAGTGCAGCTGAAATTGGCTCTCCCGAGACCGTCGGAAGCGCGCTAGAATTATGCAACGCCTGCCGTATTCGTACACATGCCGGCTATAGCGGCCGGGAAGAGCGATAGTTTGAGTCGTGTCAGAGCAGTGCAGCTGAAATTGGCTCTCCCGAGACCGTCGGAAGCGCGCTAGAATTATGCAACGCCTGCCGTATTCGTACACATGCCGGCTATAGCGGCCGGGAAGAGCGATAGTTTGAGTCGTGTCAGAGCAGTGCAGCTGAAATTGGCTCTCCCGAGACCGTCGGAAGCGCGCTAGAATTATGCAACGCCTGCCGTATTCGTACACATGCCGGCTATAGCGGCCGGGAAGAGCGATAGTTTGAGTCGTGTCAGAGCAGTGCAGCTGAAATTGGCTCTCCCGAGACCGTCGGAAGCGCGCTAGAATTATGCAACGCATTCCGGATTCGTACACATCCCGGTTATAGCGGCCGGGAAGAGCGATAGTTTGAGTCGTGTCAGAGCAGTGCAGCTGAAATTGGCTCTCCCGAGACCGTCGGAAGCGCGCTAGAATTATGCAACGCCTTTTAGATTCGTACACTAGCCGGCTATAGCGGCCGGGAAGAGCGATAGCTGAGTCGTGTCTGAGCAGTACAGCTGAAATTGGCTCTCCCGAGACCGTCGGAAGCGCGCTAGAATTATGCATCGCCTGCCGTATTCGTACACATGCCGGCTATAGCGGCCGGGAAGAGCGATAGTTTGAGTCGTGTCAGAGCAGTGCAGCTGAAATTGGCTCTCCCGAGACCGTCGGAAGCGCGCTAGAATTATGCAACGCCTGCCGTATTCGTACACATGCCGGCTGTAGCGGCCGGGAAGAGCGATAGTTTGAGTCGTGTCAGAGCAGTGCAGCTGAAATTGGCTCTCCCGAGACCGTCGGAAGCGCGCTAGAATTATGCAACGCCTGCCGTATTCGTACACATGCCGGCTATAGCGGCCGGGAAGAGCGATAGTTTGAGTCGTGTCAGAGCAGTGCAGCTGAAATTGGCTCTCCCGAGACCGTCGGAAGCGCGCTAGAATTATGCAACGCCTGCCGTATTCGTACACATGCCGGCTATAGCGGCCGGGAAGAGCGATAGTTTGAGTCGTGTCAGAGCAGTGCAGCTGAAATTGGCTCTCCCGAGACCGTCGGAAGCGCGCTAGAATTATGCAACGCCTGCCGTATTCGTACACATGCCGGCTATAGCGGCCGGGAAGAGCGATAGTTTGAGTCGTGTCAGAGCAGTGCAGCTGAAATTGGCTCTCCCGAGACCGTCGGAAGCGCGCTAGAATTATGCAACGCCTTCCGTATTCGTACACATGCCGGCTATAGCGGCCGGGAAGAGCGATAGTTTGAGTCGTGTCAGAGCAGTGCAGCTGAAATTGGCTCTCCCGAGACCGTCGGAAGCGCGCTAGAATTATGCAACGCCTGCCGTATTCGTACACATGCCGGCTATAGCGGCCGGGAAGAGCGATAGTTTGAGTCGTGTCAGAGCAGTGCAGCTGAAATTGGCTCTCCCGAGACCGTCGGAAGCGCGCTAGAATTATGCAACGCCTGCCGTATTCGTACACATGCCGGCTATAGCGGCCGGGATGAGCGATAGTTTGAGTCGTGTCAGAGCAGTGCAGCTGAAATTGGCTCTCCCGAGACCGTCGGAAGCGCGCTAGAATTATGCAACGCCTGCCGTATTCGTACACATGCCGGCTATAGCGGCCGGGATGAGCGATAGTTTGAGTCGTGTCAGAGCAGTGCAGCTGAAATTGGCTCTCCCGAGACCGTCGGAAGCGCGCTAGAATTATGCAACGCCTGCCGGATTCGTACACATGCCGGCTATAGCGGCCGGGAAGAGCGATAGTTTGAGTCGTGTCAGAGCAGTGCAGCTGAAATTGGCTCTCCCGAGACCGTCGGAGGCGCGCTAGAATTATGCAGCGCCTTCCGGATTCGTACACATGCCGGCTATAGCGGCCGGGAAGAGCGATAGTTTGAGTCGTGTCAGAGCAGTTAAGCTGAAATTGGCTCTCCCGAGACCGTCGGAAGAGCGCTAGAATTATGCAACGCCTTCAGGATTCGTACAGATGCCGGCTATAGCGGCCGGGAAGAGGAATAGTTTGATTCGTGTTAGAGCAGTGCAGCTGAAATTTGCTCTCCCGAGACCGTCGCAAGCGCGCTAGAATTATGCAACGCCTTCCGGATTCATACACATCCCAGTTATAGCGGCCGGGAAGAGCGATATTTTGAGTCGTGTCAGAGCAGTGCAGCTGAAATTGGCTCTCCCGAGACCGTCGTAAGCGCGCTAGAATTATGAAACGCCTTCCAGATTCGCACACATGCCGGCTATAGCTGCCGAGAAGAGCGATAGCTGAGTCGTGTCTGAGCAGTGCAGCTGAAATTGGCTCTCCCAAGACCGTGGGAAGCGCGCTAGAATTATGCATCGCCTTCCGTATTCGTACACATTGTGGCTATAGCGACCGGGAGGAGCGATAGTTTGAGTCGTGTCAGAGCAGTGCAGCTGAAATTGGCTCTCCCGAGACCGTCGGAAGCGCGCTAGAATTATGGAACGCCTGCCGTATTCGTAAACATGCCGGCTATAGCGGCCGGGAAGAGCGATAGTTTGAGTCGTGTCAGAGCAGTGCAGCTGAAATTAGCTCTCCCGAGACCGTCGGAAGCGCGCTAGAATTATGCAACGCCTGCCGTATTCGTACACATGCCGGCTGTAGCGGCCGGGAAGAGCGATAGTTTGAGTCGTGTCAGAGCAGTTCAGCTGAAATTGGCTCTCCCGAGACCGTGGGAAGCGCGCTAGAATTATTCAACGCCTTCCGCATTCGTACGCATGCCGGCTATAGCGGCCGGGAAGAGCCACAGTTCGAGTCGTGTCAGAGCAGTGCAGCTGAAATTGGCTCTCCCGGGACCGTCGGAAGCGCGCTAGAATTATGCAACGCCTGCCGTATTCGTACACATGCCGGCTTAGTGGCCGGGATGAGCAATAGTTTGAGTCGTGTCAGAGCAGTGCAGGTGAAATTGGCTCTCCCGAGGCCGTCGGAAGCGCGCTAGAATTATGCAACGCCTGCCGTATTCGTACACATGCCGGCTATAGCGGCCGGGATGAGCGATAGTTTGAGTCGTGTCAGAGCAGTGCAGCTGAAATTTGCTCTCGCGAGACCGTCGCAAGCGCGCTAGAATTCTGCAACGCATTCCGGATTCGTACACATCCCGGTTATAGCGGCCGGGAAGAGCGATATTTTGTGTCGTGTCAGAGCAGTGCAGCTGAAATTGGCTCTCCCGAGACCGTCGGAAGCGCGCTAGAATTATGCAACGCCTTTTAGATTCGTACACTAGCCGGCTATAGCGGCTGGGAAGAGCGATAGCTGAGTCGTGTCTGAGCAGTACAGCTGAAATTGGCTCTCCCGAGACCGTCGGAAGCGCGCTAGAATTATGCATCGCCTGCCGTATTCGTACACATGCCGGCTATAGCGTCCGGGAGGAGCGATAGTTTGAGTCGTGTCAGAGCAGTGCAGCTGCAATTGGCTCTCCCGAGACCGTCGGAAGCGCGCTAGAATTATGCAACGCCTGCCGTATTCGTAAACATGCCGGCTTTAGCGGCCGGGAAGAGCGATAGTTTGATTCGTGTCAGAGCAGTGCAGCTGAAATTAGCTCTCCCGAGACCATCGGAAGCGCGCTAGAATTATGCAACGCCTGCCGTATTCGTACACATGCCGGCTGTAGCGGCCGGGAAGAGCGATAGTTTGAGTCGTGTCAGAGCAGTGCAGCTGAAATTGGCTCTCCCGAGACCGTCGGCAGCGCGCTAGAATTATGCAACGCCTTCCGGATTCGTACACATGCCGGCTATAGCGGCCGGGAAGAGCGACAGTTTGAGTCGTGTCAGAGCAGTGCAGCTGAAATTGGCTCTCCTGAGACCGTCGGAAGCGCGCTAGAATTATGCAACGCCTTCCGGATTCGTACACATGCCGGCTATAGCGGCCGGGAAGAGCGATAGTTTGAGTCGTGTCAGAGCAGTGTAGCTGAAATTGGCTCTCCCGAGACCGTCGGAAGCGCGCTAGAATTATGCAACGCCTTCCGGATTCGTACACATGCCGGCTATAGCGGCCGGGAAGAGCGATAGTTTGAGTCGTGTCAGAGCAGTGCAGCTGAAATTTGCTCTCCCGAGACCGTCGCAAGCGCGCTAGAATTATGCAACGCCTTCCGGATTCATACACATCCCAGTTATAGCGGCCGGGAAGAGCGATATTTTGAGTCGTGTCAGAGCAGTGCAGCTGAAATTGGCTCTCCCGAGACCGTCGTAAGCGCGCTAGAATTATGAAACGCCTTCCAGATTCGCACACATGCCGGCTATAGCGGCCGAGAAGAGCGATAGCTGAGTCGTGTCTGAGCAGTGCAGCTGAAATTGGCTCTCCCAAGACCGTGGGAAGCGCGCTAGAATTATGCATCGCCTTCCGTATTCGTACACATTGCTGGCTATAGCGACCGGGAGGAGCGATAGTTTGAGTCGTGTCAGAGCAGTGCAGCTGAAATTGGCTCTCCCGAGACCGTCGGAAGCGCGCTAGAATTATGCAACGCCTGCCGTATTCGTAAACATGCCGGCTATAGCGGCCGGGAAGAGCGATAGTTTGAGTCGTGTCAGAGCAGTGCAGCTGAAATTGGCTCTCCCGAGACCGTCGGAAGCGCGCTAGAATTATGCAACGCCTGCCGTATTCGTACACATGCCGGCTATAGCGGCCGGGAAGAGCGATAGTTTGAGTCGTGTCAGAGCAGTGCAGCTGAAATTGGCTCTCCCGAGACCGTCGGAAGCGCGCTAGAATTATGCAACGCCTGCCGTATTCGTACACATGCCGGCTATAGCGGCCGGGATGAGCGATAGTTTGAGTCGTGTCAGAGCAGTGCAGCTGAAATTGGCTCTCCCGAGACCGTCGGAAGCGCGCTAGAATTATGCAACGCCTGCCGTATTCGTACACATGCCGGCTATAGCGGCCGGGAAGAGCGATAGTTTGAGTCGTGTCAGAGCAGTGCAGCTGAAATTTGCTCTCGCGAGACCGTCGCAAGCGCGCTAGAATTATGCAACGCCTTCCGGATTCGTACACATGCCGGCTATAGCGGCCGGGAAGAGCGATAGTTTGAGTCGTGTCAGAGCAGTGCAGCTGAAATTGGCTCTCCCGAGACCGTCGGAAGCGCGCTAGAATTATGCAACGCCTTTTAGATTCGTACACATAGCCGGCTATAGCGTCCGGGAGGAGCGATAGTTTGAGTCGTGTCAGAGCAGTGCAGCTGCAATTGGCTCTCCCGAGACCGTCGGAAGCGCGCTAGAATTATGCAACGCCTGCCGTATTCGTAAACATGCCGGCTTTAGCGGCCGGGAAGAGCGATAGTTTGATTCGTGTCAGAGCAGTGCAGCTGAAATTAGCTCTCCCGAGACCATCGGAAGCGCGCTAGAATTATGCAACGCCTGCCGTATTCGTACACATGCCGGCTGTAGCGGCCGGGAAGAGCGATAGTTTGAGTCGTGTCAGAGCAGTTCAGCTGAAATTGGCTCTCCCGAGACCGTGGGAAGCGCGCTAGAATTATGCAACGCCTTCCGCATTCGTACGCATGCCGGCTATAGCGGCCGGGAAGAACGACAGTTCGAGTCGTGTCAGAGCAGTGCAGCTGAAATTGGCTCTCCCGGGACCGTCGGAAGCGCGCTAGAATTATGCAACGCCTGCCGTATTCGTACACAAGCCGGCTATAGCGGCCGGGAAGAGCGATAGTTTGAGTCGTGTCAGAGCAGTGCAGCGGAGATTGGCTCTCCCGAGACCGTCGGAAGCGCGCTAGGATTATGCAACGCCTTCCGTATTCGTACACATGCCGGCTATAGCGGCCGGAAAGGGCGATAGTTTGAGTCGTGTCAGAGCAGTGCAGCTGAATTTGGCTCTCCCGAGACCGTCGGAAGCGCGCTAGAATTAAGCAACGCCTGCCGTATTCGTACACATGCCGGCTTAGTGGCCGGGATGAGCAATAGTTTGAGTCGTGTCAGAGCAGTGCAGCTGAAATTGGCTCTCCCGAGGCCGTCGGAAGCGCGCTAGAATTATGCAACGCCTGACGTATTCGTACACATGCCGGCTATAGCGGCCGGGATGAGCGATAGTTTGAGTCGTGTCAGAGCAGTGCAGCTGAAATTTGCTCTCCCGAGACCGTCGGAAGCGCGCTAGAATCATACAACGCCTGCCGTATTCGTACACATGCCGGCTATAGCGGCCGGTATGAGCGATAGTTTGAGTCGTGTCAGAGCAGTGCAGCTGAAATTGGCTCTCCCGAGACCGTCGGCAGCGCGCTAGAATTATGCAACGCCTTCCGGATTCGTACACATGCTGGCTATAGCGGCCGGGAAAAGCGACAGTTTGAGTCGTGACAGAGCAGTGTAGCTGAAATTGGCTCTCCCGAGACCGTCGGAGGTGCGCTAGAATTATGCAGCGCCTTCCGGATTCGTACACATGCCGGCTATAGCGGCCGGGAAGAGCGATAGTTTGAGTCGTGTCAGAGCAGTTAAGCTGAAATTGGCTCTCCCGAGACCGTCGGAAGAGCGCTAGAATTATGCAACGCCTTCAGGATTCGTACAGATGCCGGCTATAGCGGCCGGGAAGAGGAATAGTTTGATTCGTGTTAGAGCAGTGCAGCTGAAATTTGCTCTCCCGAGACCGTCGCAAGCGCGCTAGAATTATGCAACGCCTTCCGGATTCATACACATCCCAGTTATAGCGGCCGGGAAGAGCGATATTTTGAGTCGTGTCAGAGCAGTGCAGCTGAAATTGGCTCTCCCGAGACCGTCGTAAGCGCGCTAGAATTATGAAACGCCTTCCAGATTCGCACACATGCCGGCTATAGCTGCCGAGAAGAGCGATAGCTGAGTCGTGTCTGAGCAGTGCAGCTGAAATTGGCTCTCCCAAGACCGTGGGAAGCGCGCTAGAATTATGCATCGCCTTCCGTATTCGTACACATTGTGGCTATAGCGACCGGGAGGAGCGATAGTTTGAGTCGTGTCAGAGCAGTGCAGCTGAAATTGGCTCTCCCGAGACCGTCGGAAGCGCGCTAGAATTATGGAACGCCTGCCGTATTCGTAAACATGCCGGCTATAGCGGCCGGGAAGAGCGATAGTTTGAGTCGTGTCAGAGCAGTGCAGCTGAAATTAGCTCTCCCGAGACCGTCGGAAGAGCGCTAGAATTATGCAACGCCTGCCGTATTCGTACACATGCCGGCTGTAGCGGCCGGGAAGAGCGATAGTTTGAGTCGTGTCAGAGCAGTTCAGCTGAAATTGGCTCTCCCGAGACCGTGGGAAGCGCGCTAGAATTATTCAACGCCTTCCGCATTCGTACGCATGCCGGCTATAGCGGCCGGGAAGAGCCACAGTTCGAGTCGTGTCAGAGCAGTGCAGCTGAAATTGGCTCTCCCGGGACCGTCGGAAGCGCGCTAGAATTATGCAACGCCTGCCGTATTCGTACACATGCCGGCTTAGTGGCCGGGATGAGCAATAGTTTGAGTCGTGTCAGAGCAGTGCAGGTGAAATTGGCTCTCCCGAGGCCGTCGGAAGCGCGCTAGAATTATGCAACGCCTGCCGTATTCGTACACATGCCGGCTATAGCGGCCGGGATGAGCGATAGTTTGAGTCGTGTCAGAGCAGTGCAGCTGAAATTTGCTCTCGCGAGACCGTCGCAAGCACGCTAGAATTCTGCAACGCATTCCGGATTCGTACACATCCCGGTTATAGCGGCCGGGAAGAGCGATATTTTGTGTCGTGTCAGAGCAGTGCAGCTGAAATTGGCTCTCCCGAGACCGTCGGAAGCGCGCTAGAATTATGCAACGCCTTTTAGATTCGTACACTAGCCGGCTATAGCGGCTGGGAAGAGCGATAGCTGAGTCGTGTCTGAGCAGTACAGCTGAAATTGGCTCTCCCGAGACCGTCGGAAGCGCGCTAGAATTATGCATCGCCTGCCGTATTCGTACACATGCCGGCTATAGCGTCCGGGAGGAGCGATAGTTTGAGTCGTGTCAGAGCAGTGCAGCTGCAATTGGCTCTCCCGAGACCGTCGGAAGCGCGCTAGAATTATGCAACGCCTGCCGTATTCGTAAACATGCCGGCTTTAGCGGCCGGGAAGAGCGATAGTTTGATTCGTGTCAGAGCAGTGCAGCTGAAATTAGCTCTCCCGAGACCATCGGAAGCGCGCTAGAATTATGCAACGCCTGCCGTATTCGTACACATGCCGGCTGTAGCGGCCGGGAAGAGCGATAGTTTGAGTCGTGTCAGAGCAGTGCAGCTGAAATTGGCTCTCCCGAGACCGTCGGCAGCGCGCTAGAATTATGCAACGCCTTCCGGATTCGTACACATGCTGGCTATAGCGGCCGGGAAAAGCGACAGTTTGAGTCGTGTCAGAGCAGTGTAGCTGATATTGGCTCTCCTGAGACCGTCAGAAGCGCGCTAGAGTTATGCAACGCCTTCCGGATTCGTACACATGCCAGCTATAGCAGCCGGGAAGAGCGACAGTTTGAGTCGTGACAGAGCAGTGTAGCTGAAATTGGCTCTCCCGAGACCGTCGGAAGCGCGCTAGAATTATGCAGCGCCTTCCGGATTCGTACACATGCCGGCTATAGCGGCCGGGAAGAGCGATAGTTTGAGTCGTGTCAGAGCAGTTAAGCTGAAATTGGCTCTCCCGAGACCGTCGGAAGAGCGCTAGAATTATGCAACGCCTTCAGGATTCGTACAGATGCCGGCTATAGCGGCCGGGAAGAGGAATAGTTTGATTCGTGTTAGAGCAGTGCAGCTGAAATTTGCTCTCCCGAGACCGTCGCAAGCGCGCTAGAATTATGCAACGCCTTCCGGATTCATACACATCCCAGTTATAGCGGCCGGGAAGAGCGATATTTTGAGTCGTGTCAGAGCAGTGCAGCTGAAATTGGCTCTCCCGAGACCGTCGTAAGCGCGCTAGAATTATGAAACGCCTTCCAGATTCGCACACATGCCGGCTATAGCGGCCGAGAAGAGCGATAGCTGAGTCGTGTCTGAGCAGTGCAGCTGAAATTGGCTCTCCCAAGACCGTGGGAAGCGCGCTAGAATTATGCATCGCCTTCCGTATTCGTACACATTGTGGCTATAGCGACCGGGAGGAGCGATAGTTTGAGTCGTGTCAGAGCAGTGCAGCTGAAATTGGCTCTCCCGAGACCGTCGGAAGCGCGCTAGAATTATGAAACGCCTTCCAGATTCGTACACATGCCGGCTATAGCGGCCGGGAAGAGCGATAGTCTGAGTCGTGTCAGAGCAGTGCAGCTGAAATTGGCTCTCCCGAGACCGTCGGAAGCGCGCTAGAATTATGCAACGCCTTCCGTATTCGTACACATGCCGGCTATAGCGGCCGGGAGGAGCGATAGTTTGAGTCGTGTCAGAGCAGTGCAGCTGAAATTGGCTCTCCCGAGACCGTCGGAAGCGCGCTAGAATTATGCAACGCCTTCCAGATTCGTACACATAGCCGGCTATAGCGGCCGGGAAGAGCGATAGCTGAGTCGTGTCAGAGCAGTGCAGCTGAAATTGGCTCTCCCGAGACCGTCGGAAGCGCGCTAGAATTATGCATCGCCTGCCGTATTCGTACACATGCCGGCTATAGCGTCCGGGAGGAGCGATAGTTTGAATCGTGTCAGAGCAGTGCAGCTGCAATTGGCTCTCCCGAGACCGTCGGAAGCGCGCTAGAATTATGCAACGCCTGCCGTATTCGTACACATGCCGGCTGTAGCGGCCGGGAAGAGCGATAGTTTGAGTCGTGTCAGAGCAGTTCAGCTGAAATTGGCTCTCCCGAGACCGTGGGAAGCGCGCTAGAATTATGCAACGCCTTCCGCATTCGAACGCATGCCGGCTATAGCGGCCGGGAAGAACGACAGTTCGAGTCGTGTCAGAGCAGTGCAGCTGAAATTGGCTCTCCCGGGACCGTCGGAAGCGCGCTAGAATTATGCAACGCCTGCCGTATTCGTACACATGCCGGCTATAGCGGCCGGGAAGAGCGACAGTTTGAGTCGTGTCAGAGCAGTGCAGCTGAAATTGGCTCTCTAGAGACCGTCGGAAGCGCGCTAGGATTATGCAACGCCTTCCGTAATCGTACACATGCCGGCTATAGCGGCCGGGAAGAGCGATAGTTTGAGTCGTGTCAGAGCAGTGCAGCTGAAATTGGCTCTCCCGAGACCGTCGGAAGCGCGCTAGAATTATGCAACGCCTGCCGTATTCGTACACATGCCGGCTATAGCGGCCGGGAAGAGCGATAGTTTGAGTCGTGTCAGAGCAGTGCAGCTGAAATTGGCTCTCCCGAGACCGTCGGCAGCGCGCTAGAATTATGCAACGCCTTCCGGATTCGTACACATGACGGCTATAGCGGCCGGGAAAAGCGACAGTTTGAGTCGTGTCAGAGCAGTGCAGCTGAAATTGGCTCTCCCGAGACCGTCAGAAGCGCGCTAGAGTTATGCAACGCCTTCCGGATTCGTACACATGCCAGCTATAGCAGCCGGGAAGAGCGACAGTTTGAGTCGTGACAGAGCAGTGTAGCTGAAATTGGCTCTCCCGAGACCGTCGGAAGCGCGCTAGAATTATGCAGCGCCTTCCGGATTCGTACACATGCCGGCTATAGCGGCCGGGAAGAGCGATAGTTTGAGTCGTGTCAGAGCAGTTAAGCTGAAATTGGCTCTCCCGAGACCGTCGGAAGAGCGCTAGAATTATGCAACGCCTTCAGGATTCGTACAGATGCCGGCTATAGCGGCCGGGAAGAGGAATAGTTTGATTCGTGTTAGAGCAGTGCAGCTGAAATTTGCTCTCCCGAGACCGTCGCAAGCGCGCTAGAATTATGCAACGCCTTCCGGATTCATACACATCCCAGTTATAGCGGCCGGGAAGAGCGATATTTTGAGTCGTGTCAGAGCAGTGCAGCTGAAATTGGCTCTCCCGAGACCGTCGTAAGCGCGCTAGAATTATGAAACGCCTTCCAGATTCGCACACATGCCGGCTATAGCGGCCGAGAAGAGCGATAGCTGAGTCGTGTCTGAGCAGTGCAGCTGAAATTGGCTCTCCCAAGACCGTGGGAAGCGCGCTAGAATTATGCATCGCCTTCCGTATTCGTACACATTGTGGCTATAGCGACCGGGAGGAGCGATATTTTGTGTCGTGTCAGAGCAGTGCAGCTGAAATTGGCTCTCCCGAGACCGTCGGAAGCGCGCTAGAATTATGCAACGCCTTTTAGATTCGTACACTAGCCGGCTATAGCGGCTGGGAAGAGCGATAGCTGAGTCGTGTCTGAGCAGTACAGCTGAAATTGGCTCTCCCGAGACCGTCGGAAGCGCGCTAGAATTATGCATCGCCTGCCGTATTCGTACACATGCCGGCTATAGCGTCCGGGAGGAGCGATAGTTTGAGTCGTGTCAGAGCAGTGCAGCTGCAATTGGCTCTCCCGAGACCGTCGGAAGCGCGCTAGAATTATGCAACGCCTGCCGTATTCGTAATTATGCCGGCTTTAGCAGCCGGGAAGAGCGATAGTTTGATTCGTGTCAGAGCAGTGCAGCTGAAATTAGCTCTCCCGAGAACATCGGAAGCGCGCTAGAATTATGCAACGCCTTCCGGATTCGTACACATGCTGGCTATAGCGGCCGGGAAAAGCGACAGTTTGAGTCGTGTCAGAGCAGTGCAGCTGAAATTGGCTCTCCCTAGACCGTCGGAAGCGCGCTAGAATTATGCAACGCCTTTTAGATTCGTACACTAGCCTGCTATAGCGGCCGGGAAGAGCGATAGCTGAGTCGTGTCTGAGCAGTACAGCTGAAATTGGCTCTCCCGAGACCGTGGGAAGCGCGCTATAAATATGCATCGCCTGCCGTATTCGTACACATGCCGGCTATAGCGTCCGGGAGGAGCGATAGTTTGAATCGTGTCAGAGCAGTGCAGCTGCAATTGGCTCTCCCGAGACCGTCGGAAGCGCGCTAGAATTATGCAACGCCTGCCGTATTCGTAAACATGCCGGCTTTAGCGGCCGGGAAGAGCGATAGTTTGATTCGTGTCAGAGCAGTGCAGCTGAAATTAGCTCTCCCGAGACCATCGGAAGCGCGCTAGAATTATGCAACGCCTGCCGTATTCGTACACATGCCGGCTGTAGTGGCCGGGAAGAGCGATAGTTTGAGTCGTGTCAGAGCAGTTCAGCTGAAATTGGCTCTCCCGAGACCATGGGAAGCGCGCTAGAATTATGCAACGCCTTCCGCATTCGTACGCATGCCGGCTATAGCGGCCGGGAAGAACGACAGTTCGAGTCGTGTCAGAGCAGTGCAGCTGAAATTGGCTCTCCCGGGACCGTCGGAAGCGCGCTAGAATTATGCAACGCCTGCCGTATTCGTACACATGCCGGCTATAGCGGCCGGGAAGAGCGACAGTTTGAGTCGTGTCAGAGCAGTGTAGCTGAAATTGGCTCTCTAGAGACCGTCGGAAGCGCGCTAGGATTATGCAACGCCTTCCGTAATCGTACACATGCCGGCTATAGCGGCCGGGAAGAGCGATAGTTTGAGTCGTGTCAGAGCAGTGCAGCTGAAATTGGCTCTCCCGAGACCGTCGGAAGCACGCTAGAATTATGCAACGCCTGCCGTATTCGTACACATGCCGGCTATAGCGGCCGGGAAGAGCGGTAGTTTGAGTCGTGTCAGAGCAGTGTAGCTGAATTTGGCTCTCCCGAGACCGTCGGAAGCGCGCTAGAATTATGCAACGCCTTCCGGATTCGTACACATGCCGGCTATAGCGGACGGGAAGAGCGATAGCTTGAGTCGTGTCAGAGCAGTTCAGCTGAAATTGGCTCTCTCGAGACCGTCGGAAGCGCGCTAGAATTATGCAACGCCTTCCGGAATCGTACACATGCCGGCTATAGCAGCCGGGAAGAGCGATAGTTTGAATCGTGTCAGAGCAGTGCAGCTGCAATTGGCTCTCCCGAGACCGTCGGAAGCGCGCTAGAATTATGCAACGCCTGCCGTATTCGTAAACATGCCGGCTTTAGCGGCCGGGAAGAGCGATAGTTTGATTCGTGTCAGAGCAGTGCAGCTGAAATTAGCTCTCCCGAGACCATCGGAAGCGCGCTAGAATTATGCAACGCCTGCCGTATTCGTACACATGCCGGCTGTAGCGGCCGGGAAGAGCGATAGTTTGAGTCGTGTCAGAGCAGTTCAGCTGAAATTGGCTCTCCCGAGACCGTCGGAAGCGCGCTAGAATTATGCAACGCCTTCCGCATTCGTACGCATGCCGGCTATAGCGGCCGGGAAGAACGACAGTTCGAGTCGTGTCAGAGCAGTGCAGCTGAAATTGGCTCTCCCGGGACCGTCGGAAGCGCGCTAGAATTATGCAACGCCTGCCGTATTCGTACACATGCCGGCTATAGCGGCCGGGAAGAGCGAGAGTTTGAGTCGTGTCAGAGCAGTGTAGCTGAAATTGGCTGTCTAGAGACCGTCGGAAGCGCGCTAGGATTATGCAACGCCTTCCGTAATCGTACACATGCCGGCTATAGCGGCCGGGAAGAGCGATAGTTTGAGTCGTGTCAGAGCAGTGCAGCTGAAATTGGCTCTCCCGAGACCGTCGGAAGCACGCTAGAATTATGCAACGCCTGCCGTATTCGTACACATGCCGGCTATAGCGGCCGGGAAGAGCGGTAGTTTGAGTCGTGTCAGAGCAGTGTAGCTGAATTTGGCTCTCCCGAGACCGTCGGAAGCGCGCTAGAATTATGCAACGCCTTCCGGATTCGTACACATGCCGGCTATAGCGGACGGGAAGAGCGATAGCTTGAGTCGTGTCAGAGCAGTTCAGCTGAAATTGCCTCTCTCGAGACCGTCGGAAGCGCGCAAGAATTATGCAACGCCTTCCGGAATCGTACACATGCCGGCTATAGCAGCCGGGAAGAGCGATAGTTTGATTCGTGTCAGAGCAGTGCAGCTGAAATTTGCTCTCCAGACCGTCGCAAGCGCTCTAGAATTATGCAACGCCTTCCGGATTCGTACACATCCCTGTTATAGCGGCCGGGAAGAGCGATATTTTGAGTCGTTTCAGAGCAGTGCAGCTGAAATTGGCTCTCCCGAGACCGTCGGAAGCGCGCTAGAATTATGCAACGCCTTCCAGATTCGTACACATGCCGGCTATAGCTGCCGGGAAGAGCGATAGCTTAGTCGTGTCTGAGCAGTGCAGCTGAAATTGGCTCTCCCGAGACCGTCGGAAGCGCGCTAGAATTATGCATCGCCTGCCGTATTCGTACACAAGCCGGCTATAGCGGCCGGGAGGAGCGATAGTTTGAGTCGTGTCAGAGCAGTGCAGCTGAAATTGGCTCTCCCGAGACCGTCGGAAGCGCGCTAGAATTATGCAACGCCTGCCGTATTCGTACACATGCCGGCTATAGCGGCCGGGAAGATAGATAGTTTGAGTCGTGTCAGAGCAGTGCAGCTGAAATTGGCTCTCCCGAGACCGTCGGAAGCGCGCTAGAATTATGCAACGCCTTCCGGATTCGTACACATGCCGGCTATAGCAGCCGGGAAGAGCGATAGTTTGAGTCCTGTCAGGGCAGTGCAGCTGAAATTGGCTCTGCCGAGACCGTCGGAAGCGCGCTTGAATTATGCAACGCCTTCCGGATTCGTACGCATGCCGGCTATAGCGGCCGGGACGAGCGATAGTTTGAGTCGTGTCAGAGCAGGGCAGCTGAAATTGGCTCTCCCGAGACCGTCGGAAGTGCGCAAGAATTATGCAACGCCTTCCGGATTCGTACACATGCCGGCTATAGCAGCCGGGAAGAGCGATAGTTTGAGTCGTGTCAGAGCAGTGCAGCTGAAATTGGCTCTCCCGTGACCATCGGAAGCGCGCTAGAATTGTGCAACGCCTTCCAGATTCATACACAAGCCGGCTATAGCGGCCGGGAAGAGCGACAGTTTGAGTCGTGTCAGAGCAGTGTAGCTGAAATTGGCTCTTTAGAGACCGTCGGAAGCGCGCTAGAATTATGCAACGCCTGCCGTATTCGTACACATGCCGGCTATAGCGGCCGGGAAGAGCGATAGTTTGAGTCGTGTCAGAACAGTGCAGAGAAAATTGGCTCTCCTGAGACCATCGGAAGCGCGCTAGAATTATTCAACGCCTTCCGTATTCGTACACATGCCGGCTATAGCGGCCGGGAAGAGCGATAGTTTGAGTCATGTCAGAGCAGTGCAGCTGATATTGGCTCTCCCGAGACCGCCGGAAGCGCGCTAGAATTGTGCGACGCCTTCCATATTCACACATGCCGGCTATAGCGGCCGGGAAGAGCGACAGTTTGAGTCGTGTCAGAGCAGTGTAGCTGAAATTGGCTCTCTAGAGACCGTCGGAAGCGCGCTAGAATTATGCAACGCCTGCCTTATTCGTACACATGCTGGCTATAGCGGACGGGAAGAGCGATAGCTTGAGTCGTGTCAGAGCAGTTCAGCTGAAATTGGCTCTCTCGAGACCGTCGGAAGCGCGCTAGAATTATGCAACGCCTTCCGGAATCGTACACATGCCGGCTATAGCAGCCGGGAAGAGCGATAGTTTGATTCGTGTCAGAGCAGTGCAGCTGAAATTTGCTCTCCAGACCGTCGCAAGCGCTCTAGAATTATGCAACGCCTTCCGGATTCGTACACATGCCAGCTATAGCAACCGGGAAGAGCGACAGTTTGAGTTGTGTCAGAGCAGTGTAGCTGAATTTGGCTCTCCCGAGACCGTCGGAAGCGCGCTAGAATTATGCAACGCCTTCCGGATTCGTACACATGCTGGCTATAGCGGACGGGAAGAGCGATAGCTTGAGTCGTGTCAGAGCAGTTCAGCTGAAATTGGCTCTCTCGAGACCGTCGGAAGCGCGCTAGAATTATGCAACGCCTTCCGGAATCGTACACATGCCGGCTATAGCAGCCGGGAAGAGCGATAGTTTGATTCGTGTCAGAGCAGTGCAGCTGAAATTTGCTCTCCAGACCGTCGCAAGCGCTCTAGAATTATGCAACGCCTTCCGGATTCGTACACATCCCTGTTATAGCGGCCGGGAAGAGCGATATTTTGAGTCGTTTCAGAGCAGTGCAGCTGAAATTGGCTCTCCCGAGACCGTCGGAAGCGCGCTAGAATTATGCAACGCCTTCCAGATTCGTACACATGCCGGCTATAGCGGCCGGGAAGAGCGATAGCTTAGTCGTGTCCGAGCAGTGCAGCTGAAATTGGCTCTCCCGAGACCGTCGGAAGCGCGGTAGAATTATGCAACGCCTGCCGTATTCGTAAACATGCCGGCTTTAGCGGCCGGGAAGAGCGATAGTTTGATTCGTGTCAGAGCTGTGCAGCTGAAATTAGCTCTCTAGAGACCGTCGGAAGCGCGCTAGGATTATGCAACGCCTTCCGTAATCGTACACATGCCGGCTATAGCGGCCGGGAAGAGCGATAGTTTGAGTCGTGTCAGAGCAGTGCAGCTGAAATTGGCTCTCCCGAGACCGTCGGAAGCACGCTAGAATTATGCAACGCCTGCCGTATTCGTACACATGCCGGCTATAGCGGCCGGGAAGAGCGGTAGTTTGAGTCGTGTCAGAGCAGTGTAGCTGAATTTGGCTCTCCCGAGACCGTCGGAAGCGCGCTAGAATTATGCAACGCCTTCCGGATTCGTACACATGCCGGCTATAGCGGACGGGAAGAGCGATAGCTTGAGTCGTGTCAGAGCAGTTCAGGTGAAATTGGCTCTCTCGAGACCGTCGGAAGCGCGCTAGAATTATGCAACGCCTTCCGGAATCGTACACATGCCGGCTATAGCAGCCGGAAAGAGCGATAGTTTGAATCGTGTCAGAGCAGTGCAGCTGCAATTGGCTCTCCCGAGACCGTCGGAAGCGCGCTAGAATTATGCAACGCCTGCCGTATTCGTAAACATGCCGGCTTTAGCGGCCGGGAAGAGCGATAGTTTGATTCGTGTCAGAGCAGTGCAGCTGAAATTAGCTCTCCCGAGACCATCGGAAGCGCGCTAGAATTATGCAACGCCTGCCGTATTCGTACACATGCCGGCTGTAGCGGCCGGGAAGAGCGATAGTTTGAGTCGTGTCAGAGCAGTTCAGCTGAAATTGGCTCTCCCGAGACCGTGGGAAGCGCGCTAGAATTATGCAACGCCTTCCGCATTCGTACGCATGCCGGCTATAGCGGCCGGGAAGAACGACAGTTCGAGTCGTGTCAGAGCAGTGCAGCTGAAATTGGCTCTCCCGGGACCGTCGGAAGCGCGCTAGAATTATGCAACGCCTGCCGTATTCGTACACATGCCGGCTATAGCGGCCGGGAAGAGCGACAGTTTGAGTCGTGTCAGAGCAGTGTAGCTGAAATTGGCTGTCTAGAGACCGTCGGAAGCGCGCTAGGATTATGCAACGCCTTCCGTAATCGTACACATGCCGGCTATAGCGGCCGGGAAGAGCGATAGTTTGAGTCGTGTCAGAGCAGTGCAGCTGAAATTGGCTCTCCCGAGACCGTCGGAAGCACGCTAGAATTATGCAACGCCTGCCGTATTCGTACACATGCCGGCTATAGCGGCCGGGAAGAGCGGTAGTTTGAGTCGTGTCAGAGCAGTGTAGCTGAATTTGGCTCTCCCGAGACCGTCGGAAGCGCGCTAGAATTATGCAACGCCTTCCGGATTCGTACACATGCCGGCTATAGCGGACGGGAAGAGCGATAGCTTGAGTCGTGTCAGAGCAGTTCAGCTGAAATTGCCTCTCTCGAGACCGTCGGAAGCGCGCAAGAATTATGCAACGCCTTCCGGAATCGTACACATGCCGGCTATAGCAGCCGGGAAGAGCGATAGTTTGATTCGTGTCAGAGCAGTGCAGCTGAAATTTGCTCTCCAGACCGTCGCAAGCGCTCTAGAATTATGCAACGCCTTCCGGATTCGTACACATCCCTGTTATAGCGGCCGGGAAGAGCGATATTTTGAGTCGTTTCAGAGCAGTGCAGCTGAAATTGGCTCTCCCGAGACCGTCGGAAGCGCGCTAGAATTATGCAACGCCTTCCAGATTCGTACACATGCCGGCTATAGCTGCCGGGAAGAGCGATAGCTTAGTCGTGTCTGAGCAGTGCAGCTGAAATTGGCTCTCCCGAGACCGTCGGAAGCGCGCTAGAATTATGCATCGCCTGCCGTATTCGTACACAAGCCGGCTATAGCGGCCGGGAGGAGCGATAGTTTGAGTCGTGTCAGAGCAGTGCAGCTGAAATTGGCTCTCCCGAGACCGTCGGAAGCGCGCTAGAATTATGCAACGCCTGCCGTATTCGTACACATGCCGGCTATAGCGGCCGGGAAGATAGATAGTTTGAGTCGTGTCAGAGCAGTGCAGCTGAAATTGGCTCTCCCGAGACCGTCGGAAGCGCGCTAGAATTATGCAACGCCTTCCGGATTCGTACACATGCCGGCTATAGCAGCCGGGAAGAGCGATAGTTTGAGTCCTGTCAGGGCAGTGCAGCTGAAATTGGCTCTGCCGAGACCGTCGGAAGCGCGCTTGAATTATGCAACGCCTTCCGGATTCGTACGCATGCCGGCTATAGCGGCCGGGACGAGCGATAGTTTGAGTCGTGTCAGAGCAGGGCAGCTGAAATTGGCTCTCCCGAGACCGTCGGAAGTGCGCAAGAATTATGCAACGCCTTCCGGATTCGTACACATGCCGGCTATAGCAGCCGGGAAGAGCGATAGTTTGAGTCGTGTCAGAGCAGTGCAGCTGAAATTGGCTCTCCCGTGACCATCGGAAGCGCGCTAGAATTGTGCAACGCCTTCCAGATTCATACACAAGCCGGCTATAGCGGCCGGGAAGAGCGACAGTTTGAGTCGTGTCAGAGCAGTGTAGCTGAAATTGGCTCTTTAGAGACCGTCGGAAGCGCGCTAGAATTATGCAACGCCTGCCGTATTCGTACACATGCCGGCTATAGCGGCCGGGAAGAGCGATAGTTTGAGTCGTGTCAGAACAGTGCAGAGAAAATTGGCTCTCCTGAGACCATCGGAAGCGCGCTAGAATTATTCAACGCCTTCCGTATTCGTACACATGCCGGCTATAGCGGCCGGGAAGAGCGATAGTTTGAGTCATGTCAGAGCAGTGCAGCTGATATTGGCTCTCCCGAGACCGCCGGAAGCGCGCTAGAATTGTGCGACGCCTTCCATATTCACACATGCCGGCTATAGCGGCCGGGAAGAGCGACAGTTTGAGTCGTGTCAGAGCAGTGTAGCTGAAATTGGCTCTCTAGAGACCGTCGGAAGCGCGCTAGAATTATGCAACGCCTGCCTTATTCGTACACATGCTGGCTATAGCGGACGGGAAGAGCGATAGCTTGAGTCGTGTCAGAGCAGTTCAGCTGAAATTGGCTCTCTCGAGACCGTCGGAAGCGCGCTAGAATTATGCAACGCCTTCCGGAATCGTACACATGCCGGCTATAGCAGCCGGGAAGAGCGATAGTTTGATTCGTGTCAGAGCAGTGCAGCTGAAATTTGCTCTCCAGACCGTCGCAAGCGCTCTAGAATTATGCAACGCCTTCCGGATTCGTACACATGCCAGCTATAGCAACCGGGAAGAGCGACAGTTTGAGTTGTGTCAGAGCAGTGTAGCTGAATTTGGCTCTCCCGAGACCGTCGGAAGCGCGCTAGAATTATGCAACGCCTTCCGGATTCGTACACATGCTGGCTATAGCGGACGGGAAGAGCGATAGCTTGAGTCGTGTCAGAGCAGTTCAGCTGAAATTGGCTCTCTCGAGACCGTCGGAAGCGCGCTAGAATTATGCAACGCCTTCCGGAATCGTACACATGCCGGCTATAGCAGCCGGGAAGAGCGATAGTTTGATTCGTGTCAGAGCAGTGCAGCTGAAATTTGCTCTCCAGACCGTCGCAAGCGCTCTAGAATTATGCAACGCCTTCCGGATTCGTACACATCCCTGTTATAGCGGCCGGGAAGAGCGATATTTTGAGTCGTTTCAGAGCAGTGCAGCTGAAATTGGCTCTCCCGAGACCGTCGGAAGCGCGCTAGAATTATGCAACGCCTTCCAGATTCGTACACATGCCGGCTATAGCGGCCGGGAAGAGCGATAGTTTGATTCGTGTCAGAGCTGTGCAGCTGAAATTAGCTCTCCCGAGACCATCGGTAGCGCGCTAGAATTATGCAACGCCTGCCGTATTCGTACACATTCCGGCTGTAGCGGCCGGGAAAAGCGATAGTTTGAGTCGTGTCAGAGCAGTTCAGCTGAAATTGGCTCTCCCGAGACCGTGGGAAGCGCGCTAGAATTATGCAACGCCTTCCGCATTCGTACGCATGCCGGCTATAGCGGCCGGGAAGAACGACAGTTCGAGTCGTGTCAGAGCAGTGCAGCTGAAATTGGCTCTCCCGGGACCGTCGGAAGCGCGCTAGAATTATGCAACGCCTGCCGTATTCGTACACAAGCCGGCTTTAGCGGCCGGGAAGAGCGATAGTTTGAGTCGTGTCAGAGCAGTGCAGCTGTAATTGGCTCTCCCGAGACCGTCGGAAGCGCGCTAGAATTATGCAACGCCTGCCGTGTTCTTACCCATGCCGGCTATAGCGGCCGGGAAGATAGATAGTTTGAGTCGTGTCAGAGCAGTGCAGCTGAAATTGGCTCTCCCGAGACCGTCGGAAGCGCGCTAGAATTGTGCGACGCCTTCCAGATTTATACACATGCCGGCTATAGCGGCCGGGAAGAGCGACAGTTTGAGTCGTGTCAGAGCAGTGTAGCTGAAATTGGCTCTCTAGAGACCGTCGGAAGCGCGCTAGGATTATGCAACGCCTTCCGTAATCGTACACATGCCGGCTATAGCGGCCGGGAAGAGCGATAGCTTAGTCGTGTCTGAGCAGTGCAGCTGAAATTGGCTCTCCCGAGACCGTCGGAAGCGCGCTAGAATTATGCATCGCCTGCCGTATTCGTACACAAGCCGGCTATAGCGGCCGGGAGGAGCGATAGTTTGAGTCGTGTCAGAGCAGTGCAGCTGAAATTGGCTCTCCCGAGACCGTCGGAAGCGCGCTAGAATTATGCAACGCCTGCCGTATTCGTACACATTCCGGCTATAGCGGCCGGGAAGATAGATAGTTTGAGTCGTGTCAGAGCAGTGCAGCTGAAATTGGCTCTCCCGAGACCGTCGGAAGCGCGCTAGAATTATGCAACGCCTTCCGGATTCGTACACATGCCGGCTATAGCAGCCGGGAAGAGCGATAGTTTGAGTCCTGTCAGGGCAGTGCAGCTGAAATTGGCTCTGCCGAGACCGTCGGAAGCGCGCTTGAATTATGCAACGCCTTCCGGATTCGTACGCATGCCGGCTATAGCGGCCGGGACGAGCGATAGTTTGAGTCGTGTCAGAGCAGGGCAGCTGAAATTGGCTCTCCCGAGACCGTCGGAAGTGCGCAAGAATTATGCAACGCCTTCCGGATTCGTACACATGCCGGCTATAGCAGCCGGGAAGAGCTATAGTTTGAGTCGTGTCAGAGCAGTGCAGCTGAAATTGGCTCTCCCGTGACCATCGGAAGCGCGCTAGAATTGTGCAACGCCTTGCAGATTCATACACAAGCCGGCTATAGCGGCCGGGAAGAACGACAGTTTGAGTCGTGTCAGAGCAGTGTAGCTGAAATTGGCTCTTTAGAGACCGTCGGAAGCGCGCTAGAATTATGCAACGCCTGCCGTATTCGTACACATGCCGGCTATAGCGGCCGGGAAGAGCGATAGTTTGAGTCGTGTCAGAACAGTGCAGAGAAAATTGGCTCTCCTGAGACCATCGGAAGCGCGCTAGAATTATTCAACGCCTTCCGTATTCGTACACATGCCGGCTATAGCGGCCGGGAAGAGCGATAGTTTGAGTCATGTCAGAGCAGTGCAGCTGAAATTGGCTCTCCCGAGACCGTCGGAAGCGCGCTAGAATTGTGCGACGCCTTCCATATTCACACATGCCGGCTATAGCGGCCGGGAAGAGCGACAGTTTGAGTCGTGTCTGAGCAGTGTAGCTGAAATTGGCTCTCTAGAGACCGTCGGAAGCGCGCTAGAATTATGCAACGCCTGCCTTATTCGTACACATGCCCGCTATAGCGGCCGGGAAGAGCGATAGTTTGAGTCGTGTCAGAGCAGTGCAGCGGAAATTGGCTCTCCCGAGACCGTCGGAAGCCCGCTAGGATTATGCAACGCCTTACGGATTCGTACACATGCCAGCTATAGCAGCCGGGAAGAGCGACAGTTTGAGTTGTGTCAGAGCAGTGTAGCTGAATTTGGCTCTCCCGAGACCGTCGGAAGCGCGCTAGAATTATGCAACGCCTTCCGGATTCGTACACATGCCGGCTATAGCGGACGGGAAGAGCGATAGCTTGAGTCGTGTCAGAGCAGTTCAGCTGAAATTGGCTCTCTCGAGACCGTCGGAAGCGCGCTAGAATTATGCAACGCCTTCCGGAATCGTACACATGCCGGCTATAGCAGCCGGGAAGAGCGATAGTTTGATTCGTGTCAGAGCAGTGCAGCTGAAATTTGCTCTCCAGACCGTCGCAAGCGCTCTAGAATTATGCAACGCCTTCCGGATTCGTACACATCCCTGTTATAGCGGCCGGGAAGAGCGATATTTTGAGTCGTTTCAGAGCAGTGCAGCTGAAATTGGCTCTCCCGAGACCGTCGGAAGCGCGCTAGAATTATGCAACGCCTTCCAGATTCGTACACATGCCGGCTATAGCGGCCGAGAAGAGCGATAGCTTAGTCGTGTCTGAGCAGTGCAGCTGAAATTGGCTCTCCCGAGACCGTCGGAAGCGCGGTAGAATTATGCAACGCCTGCCGTATTCGTAAACATGCCGGCTTTAGCGGCCGGGAAGAGCGATAGTTTGATTCGTGTCAGAGCTGTGCAGCTGAAATTAGCTCTCCCGAGACCATCGGTAGCGCGCTAGAATTATGCAACGCCTGCCGTATTCGTACACATGCCGGCTGTAGCGGCCGGGAAGAGCGATAGTTTGAGTCGTGTCAGAGCAGTTCAGCTGAAATTGGCTCTCCCGAGACCGTGGGAAGCGCGCTAGAATTATGCAACGCCTTCCGCATTCGTACGCATGCCGGCTATAGCGGCCGGGAAGAACGACAGTTCGAGTCGTGTCAGAGCAGTGCAGCTGAAATTGGCTCTCCCGGGACCGTCGGAAGCGCGCTAGAATTATGCAACGCCTGCCGTATTCGTACACAAGCCGGCTTTAGCGGCCGGGAAGAGCGATAGTTTGAGTTGTGTCAGAGCAGTGCAGCTGTAATTGGCTCTCCCGAGACCGTCGGAAGCGCGCTAGAATTATGCATCGCCTGCCGTGTTCTTACCCAGGCCGGCTATAGCGGCCGGGAAGATAGATAGTTTGAGTCGTGTCAGAGCAGTGCAGCTGAAATTGGCTCTCCCGAGACCGTCGGAAGCGCGCTAGAATTGTGCGACGCCTTCCAGATTTATACACATGCCGGCTATAGCGGCCGGGAAGAGCGACAGTTTGAGTCGTGTCAGAGCAGTGTAGCTGAAATTGGCTCTCTAGAGACCGTCGGAAGCGCGCTAGGATTATGCAACGCCTTCCGTAATCGTACACATGCCGGCTATAGCGGCCGGGAAGAGCGGTAGTTTGAGTCGTGTCAGAGAAGTGCAGCTGAAATTGGCTCTCCCGAGACCGTCGGAAGCGCGCTAGCATCAAGCAACGCCTGCCGTAATTGTACACATACCTACTATAGCGGCCGGGATGAGAAATAGTTTGAGTCGTGTCAGAGCAGTGCAGCTGAAATTGGCTCTCCCAAGACCGTCGGAAGCGCGCTAGAATAGTGCAACGCCTTCCAGATTCATACACATGCCGGCTATAGCGGCCGGGAAGAGCGACAGTTTGAGTCGTGTCAGAGCAGTGCAGCTGAAATTTGCTCTCCCGAGACCGTCGGAAGCGCGCTAGAATTATCCAACGCCTTCCGGATTCGTACACATGCCGGTTATAGCAGCCGGGAAGAGCGATAGTTTGAGTTGCGTCAGAGCAGTGCAGCTGAAATTGGCTCTCACGAGACCGTCGGAAGCGCGCTGGAATTGTGCAACGCCTGCCGTATTCGTACACATGCCGGCTATAGCGGCCGGGAAGAGCGATAGTTTGAGTCGTGTCAGAGCAGTGCAGCGAAAATTGGCTCTCCCGAGACCGTCGGAAGCGCGCTAGAATTATGCAACGCCTTCCGGATTCGTACACATGCCGGTTATAGCAGCCGGGAAGAGCGATAGTTTGAGTTGTGTCAGAGCAGTGCAGCTGAAATTGGCTCTCACGAGACCGTCGGAAGCGCGCTAGAATTGTGCGACGCCTTCGAGATTCATACACATGCCGTCTATAGCAGCCGGGAAGAGCGACAGTTGGAGTCGTGTCAGAGCATTGTAGCTGAAATTGGCTGTCTAGAGACCGTCGGAAGCGCGCTAGAATTATGCAACGCCTGCCGTATTCGTACACATGCCGGCTATAGCGGCCGGGAAGAGCGATAGTTTGAGTCGTGTCAGAGCAGTGCAGCGAAAATTGGCTCTCCTGAGACCGTCGGAAGTGCGCTAGAATTATGCAACACCTGCCGTATTCGTACACATGCCGGCTGTAGCGGCCGGGAAGAGCGATAGTTTGAGTCGTGTCAGAGCAGTTCAGCTGAAATTTGCTCTCCCGAGACCGTCGGAAGCGCGCTAGAATTATGCAACGCCTTCCAGATTCGTACACATGCCGGCTATAGCGGCCGGGAAGAGCGATAGCTTAGTCGTGTCTGAGCAGTGCAGCTGAAATTGGCTCTCCCGAGACCGTCGGAAGCGCGCTATAATTATGCATCGCCTGCCGTATTCGTACACAAGCCGGCTATAGCGGCCGGGAGGAGCGCTAGTTTGAGTCGTGTCAGAGCAGTGCAGCTGAAATTGGCTCTCCCGAGACCGTCGGAAGCGCGCTAGAATTATGCAACGCCTGCCGTATTCGTACACATGCCGGCTATAGCGGCCGGGAAGATAGATAGTTTGAGTCGTGTCAGAGCAGTGCAGCTGAAATTGGCTCTCCCGAGACCGTCGGAAGCGCGCTAGAATTATGCAACGCCTTCCGGATTCGTACACATGCCGGCTATAGCAGCCGGGAAGAGCGATAGTTTGAGTCGTGTCAGAGCAGTGCAGCTGAAATTGGCTCTCCCGAAACCGTCGGAAGCGCGCTAGAATTATGCAACGCCTTCCGGATTCGTACACATGCCGGCTATAGCGGACGGGAAGAGCGATAGTTTGAGTCGTGTCAGAGCAGTTCAGCTGAAATTGGCTCTCTCGAGACCGTCGGAAGCGCGCTAGAATTATGCAACGCCTTCCGGATTCGTACGCATGCCGGCTATAGCGGCCGGAAAGAGCGATAGTTTGAGTCATGTCAGAGCAGTGCAGCTGAAATTGGCTCTCCCGAGACCGTCGGAAGTGCGCTAGAATTATGCAACGCCTTCCGGATTCGTACACATGCCGGCTATAGCAGCCGGGAAGAGCGATAGTTTGAGTCGTGTCAGAGCAGTGCAGCTGAAATTGGCTCTCCCGAGACCATTGGAAGCGCGCTAGAATTGTGCAACGCCTTCCAGATGCATACACAAGCCGGCTATAGCGGCCGGGAAGAGCGACAGTTTGAGTCGTGTCAGAGCAGTGTAGCTGAAATTGGCTCTCTAGAGACCGTCGGAAGCGCGCTAGAATTATGCAACGCCTGCCGTATTCGTACACATGCCGGCTATAGCGGCCGGGAAGAGCGATAGTTTGAGTCGTGTCAGAACAGTGCAGCGGAAATTGGCTCTCCTGAGACCATCGGAAGCGCGATAGAATTATTCAACGCCTTCCGTATTCGTACACATGCCGGCTATAGCGGCCGGGAAGAGCGATAGTTTGAGTCATGTCAGAGCAGTGCAGCTGAAATTGGCTCTCCCGAGACCGTCGGAAGCACGCTAGAATTGTGCGACGCCTTCCAGATTCATACACATGCCGGCTATAGCGGCCGGGAAGAGCGACAGTTTGAGTCGTGTCAGAGCAGTGTAGCTGAAATTGGCTCTCTAGAGACCGTCGGAAGCGCGCTAGAATTATGGAACGCCTGCCTTATTCGTACACATGCCGGCTATAGCGGCCGGGAAGAGCGATAGTTTGAGTCGTGTCAGAGCAGTGCAGCGGAAATTGGCTCTCCCGAGACCGTCGGAAGCGCGCTAGGATTATGCAACGCCTTCCGTAATCGTACACATGCCGGCTATAGCGGCCGGGAAGAGCGGTAGTTTGAGTCGTGTCAGAGCAGTGCAGCTGAAATTGGCTCTCCCGAGACCGTCGGAAGCGCGCTAGCATCAAGCAACGCCTGCCGTAATTGTACACATACCTACTATAGCGGCCGGGATGAGAAATAGTTTGAGTCGTGTCAGAGCAGTGCAGCTGAAATTGGCTCTCCCGAGACCGTCGGAAGCGCGCTAGAATAGTGCAACGCCTTCCAGATTCATACACATGCCGGCTATAGCGGCCGGGAAGAGCGACAGTTTGAGTCGTGTCAGAGCAGTGCAGCTGAAATTTGCTCTCCCGAGACCGTCGGAAGCGCGCTAGAATTATCCAACGCCTTCCGGATTCGTACACATGCCGGTTATAGCAGCCGGGAAGAGCGATAGTTTGAGTTGTGTCAGAGCAGTGCAGCTGAAATTGGCTCTCACGAGACCGTCGGAAGCGCGCTGGAATTGTGCAACGCCTGCCGTATTCGTACACATGCCGGCTATAGCGGCCGGGAAGAGCGATAGTTTGAGTCGTGTCAGAGCAGTGCAGCGAAAATTGGCTCTCCCGAGACCGTCGGAAGCGCGCTAGAATTATGCAACGCCTTCCGGATTCGTACACATGCCGGTTATAGCAGCCGGGAAGAGCGATAGTGTGAGTTGTGTCAGAGCAGTGCAGCTGAAATTGGCTCTCACGAGACCGTCGGAAGCGCGCTAGAATTGTGCGACGCCTTCGAGATTCATACACATGCCGTCTATAGCAGCCGGGAAGAGCGACAGTTGGAGTCGTGTCAGAGCAGTGCAGCTGTAATTGGCTCTCCCGAGACCGTCGGAAGCGCGCTAGAATTATGCAACGCCTGCCGTGTTCTTACCCAGGCCGGCTATAGCGGCCGGGAAGATAGATAGTTTGAGTCGTGTCAGAGCAGTGCAGCTGAAATTGGCTCTCCCGAGACCGTCGGAAGTGCGCTAGAATTATGCAACGCCTTCCGGATTCGTACACATGCCGGCTATAGCAGCCGGGAAGAGCGATAGTTTGAGTCGTGTCAGAGCAGTGCAGCTGAAATTGGCTCTCCCGAGACCATTGGAAGCGCGCTAGAATTGTGCAACGCCTTCCAGATGCATACACAAGCCGGCTATAGCGGCCGGGAAGAGCGACAGTTTGAGTCGTGTCAGAGCAGTGTAGCTGAATTTGGCTCTCCCGAGACCGTCGGAAGCGCGCTAGAATTATGCAACGCCTTCCGGATTCGTACACATGCCGGCTATAGCGGACGGGAAGAGCGATAGCTTGAGTCGTGTCAGAGCAGTTCAGCTGAAATTGGCTCTCTCGAGACCGTCGGAAGCGCGCTAGAATTATGCAACGCCTTCCGGAATCGTACACATGCCGGCTATAGCAGCCGGGAAGAGCGATAGTTTGATTCGTGTCAGAGCAGTGCAGCTGAAATTTGCTCTCCAGACCGTCGCAAGCGCTCTAGAATTATGCAACGCCTTCCGGATTCGTACACATCCCTGTTATAGCGGCCGGGAAGAGCGATATTTTGAGTCGTTTCAGAGCAGTGCAGCTGAAATTGGCTCTCCCGAGACCGTCGGAAGCGCGCTAGAATTATGCAACGCCTTCCAGATTCGTACACATGCCGGCTATAGCGGCCGGGAAGAGCGATAGCTTAGTCGTGTCTGAGCAGTGCAGCTGAAATTGGCTCTCCCGAGACCGTCGGAAGCGCGGTAGAATTATGCAACGCCTGCCGTATTCGTAAACATGCCGGCTTTAGCGGCCGGGAAGAGCGATAGTTTGATTCGTGTCAGAGCTGTGCAGCTGAAATTAGCTCTCCCGAGACCATCGGTAGCGCGCTAGAATTATGCAACGCCTGCCGTATTCGTACACATGCCGGCTGTAGCGGCCGGGAAGAGCGATAGTTTGAGTCGTGTCAGAGCAGTTCAGCTGAAATTGGCTCTCCCGAGACCGTGGGAAGCGCGCTAGAATTATGCAACGCCTTCCGCATTCGTACGCATGCCGGCTATAGCGGCCGGGAAGAACGACAGTTCGAGTCGTGTCAGAGCAGTGCAGCTGAAATTGGCTCTCCCGGGACCGTCGGAAGCGCGCTAGAATTATGCAACGCCTGCCGTATTCGTACACAAGCCGGCTTTAGCGGCCGGGAAGAGCGATAGTTTGAGTTGTGTCAGAGCAGTGCAGCTGTAATTGGCTCTCCCGAGACCGTCGGAAGCGCGCTAGAATTATGCAACGCCTGCCGTGTTCTTACCCAGGCCGGCTATAGCGGCCGGGAAGATAGATAGTTTGAGTCGTGTCAGAGCAGTGCAGCTGAAATTGGCTCTCCCGAGACCGTCGGAAGCGCGCTAGAATTGTGCGACGCCTTCCAGATTTATACACATGCCGGCTATAGCGGCCGGGAAGAGCGACAGTTTGAGTCGTGTCAGAGCAGTGTAGCTGAAATTGGCTCTCTAGAGACCGTCGGAAGCGCGCTAGGATTATGCAACGCCTTCCGTAATCGTACACATGCCGGCTATAGCGGCCGGGAAGAGCGGTAGTTTGAGTCGTGTCAGAGAAGTGCAGCTGAAATTGGCTCTCCCGAGACCGTCGGAAGCGCGCTAGCATCAAGCAACGCCTGCCGTAATTGTACACATACCTACTATAGCGGCCGGGATGAGAAATAGTTTGAGTCGTGTCAGAGCAGTGCAGCTGAAATTGGCTCTCCCAAGACCGTCGGAAGCGCGCTAGAATAGTGCAACGCCTTCCAGATTCATACACATGCCGGCTATAGCGGCCGGGAAGAGCGACAGTTTGAGTCGTGTCAGAGCAGTGCAGCTGAAATTTGCTCTCCCGAGACCGTCGGAAGCGCGCTAGAATTATCCAACGCCTTCCGGATTCGTACACATGCCGGTTATAGCAGCCGGGAAGAGCGATAGTTTGAGTTGCGTCAGAGCAGTGCAGCTGAAATTGGCTCTCACGAGACCGTCGGAAGCGCGCTGGAATTGTGCAACGCCTGCCGTATTCGTACACATGCCGGCTATAGCGGCCGGGAAGAGCGATAGTTTGAGTCGTGTCAGAGCAGTGCAGCGAAAATTGGCTCTCCCGAGACCGTCGGAAGCGCGCTAGAATTATGCAACGCCTTCCGGATTCGTACACATGCCGGTTATAGCAGCCGGGAAGAGCGATAGTTTGAGTTGTGTCAGAGCAGTGCAGCTGAAATTGGCTCTCACGAGACCGTCGGAAGCGCGCTAGAATTGTGCGACGCCTTCGAGATTCATACACATGCCGTCTATAGCAGCCGGGAAGAGCGACAGTTGGAGTCGTGTCAGAGCATTGTAGCTGAAATTGGCTGTCTAGAGACCGTCGGAAGCGCGCTAGAATTATGCAACGCCTGCCGTATTCGTACACATGCCGGCTATAGCGGCCGGGAAGAGCGATAGTTTGAGTCGTGTCAGAGCAGTGCAGCGAAAATTGGCTCTCCTGAGACCGTCGGAAGTGCGCTAGAATTATGCAACACCTGCCGTATTCGTACACATGCCGGCTGTAGCGGCCGGGAAGAGCGATAGTTTGAGTCGTGTCAGAGCAGTTCAGCTGAAATTTGCTCTCCCGAGACCGTCGGAAGCGCGCTAGAATTATGCAACGCCTTCCAGATTCGTACACATGCCGGCTATAGCGGCCGGGAAGAGCGATAGCTTAGTCGTGTCTGAGCAGTGCAGCTGAAATTGGCTCTCCCGAGACCGTCGGAAGCGCGCTAGAATTATGCATCGCCTGCCGTATTCGTACACAAGCCGGCTATAGCGGCCGGGAGGAGCGATAGTTTGAGTCGTGTCAGAGCAGTGCAGCTGAAATTGGCTCTCCCGAGACCGTCGGAAGCGCGCTAGAATTATGCAACGCCTGCCGTATTCGTACACATGCCGGCTATAGCGGCCGGGAAGATAGATAGTTTGAGTCGTGTCAGAGCAGTGCAGCTGAAATTGGCTCTCCCGAGACCGTCGGAAGCGCGCTAGAATTATGCAACGCCTTCCGGATTCGTACACATGCCGGCTATAGCAGCCGGGAAGAGCGATAGTTTGAGTCGTGTCAGAGCAGTGCAGCTGAAATTGGCTCTCCCGAAACCGTCGGAAGCGCGCTAGAATTATGCAACGCCTTCCGGATTCGTACACATGCCGGCTATAGCGGACGGGAAGAGCGATAGTTTGAGTCGTGTCAGAGCAGTGTAGCTGAAATTGGCTCTCTAGAGACCGTCGGAAGCGCGCTAGAATTATGGAACGCCTGCCTTATTCGTACACATGCCGGCTATAGCGGCCGGGAAGAGCGATAGTTTGAGTCGTGTCAGAGCAGTGCAGCGGAAATTGGCTCTCCCGAGACCGTCGGAAGCGCGCTAGGATTATGCAACGCCTTCCGTAATCGTACACATGCCGGCTATAGCGGCCGGGAAGAGCGGTAGTTTGAGTCGTGTCAGAGCAGTGCAGCTGAAATTGGCTCTCCCGAGACCGTCGGAAGCGCGCTAGCATTAAGCAACGCCTGCCGTAATTGTACACATACCTACTATAGCGGCCGGGATGAGAAATAGTTTGAGTCGTGTCAGAGCAGTGCAGCTGAAATTGGCTCTCCCGAGACCGTCGGAAGCGCGCTAGAATAGTGCAACGCCTTCCAGATTCATACACATGCCGGCTATAGCGGCCGGGAAGAGCGACAGTTTGAGTCGTGTCAGAGCAGTGCAGCTGAAATTTGCTCTCCCGAGACCGTCGGAAGCGCGCTAGAATTATCCAACGCCTTCCGGATTCGTACACATGCCGGTTATAGCAGCCGGGAAGAGCGATAGTTTGAGTCATGTCAGAGCAGTGCAGCTGAAATTGGCTCTCCCGAGACCGTCGGAAGCGCGCTAGAATTATGCAACGCCTGCCGTATTCGTACACATGCCGGCTATAGCGGCCGGGAAGAGCGATAGTTTGAGTCGTGTCAGAACAGTGCAGCGGAAATTGGCTCTCCTGAGACCATGGGAAGCGCGATAGAATTATTCAACGCCTTCCGTATTCGTACACATGCCGGCTATAGCGGCCGGGAAGAGCGATAGTTTGAGTCATGTCAGAGCAGTGCAGCTGAAATTGGCTCTCCCGAGACCGTCGGAAGCACGCTAGAATTGTGCGACGCCTTCCAGATTCATACACATGCCGGCTATAGCGGCCGGGAAGAGCGACAGTTTGAGTCGTGTCAGAGCAGTGTAGCTGAAATTGGCTCTCTAGAGACCGTCGGAAGCGCGCTAGAATTATGGAACGCCTGCCTTATTCGTACACATGCCGGCTATAGCGGCCGGGAAGAGCGATAGTTTGAGTCGTGTCAGAGCAGTGCAGCGGAAATTGGCTCTCCCGAGACCGTCGGAAGCGCGCTAGGATTATGCAACGCCTTCCGTAATCGTACACATGCCGGCTATAACGGCCGGGAAGAGCGGTAGTTTGAGTCGTGTCAGAGCAGTGCAGCTGAAATTGGCTCTCCCGAGACCGTCGGAAGCGCGCTAGCATCAAGCAACGCCTGCCGTAATTGTACACATACCTACTATAGCGGCCGGGATGAGAAATAGTTTGAGTCGTGTCAGAGCAGTGCAGCTGAAATTGGCTCTCCCGAGACCGTCGGAAGCGCGCTAGAATAGTGCAACGCCTTCCAGATTCATACACATGCCGGCTATAGCGGCCGGGAAGAGCGACAGTTTGAGTCGTGTCAGAGCAGTGCAGCTGAAATTTGCTCTCCCGAGACCGTCGGAAGCGCGCTAGAATTATCCAACGCCTTCCGGATTCGTACACATGCCGGTTATAGCAGCCGGGAAGAGCGATAGTTTGAGTCATGTCAGAGCAGTGCAGCTGAAATTGGCTCTCCCGAGACCGTCGGAAGTGCGCTAGAATTATGCAACGCCTTCCGGATTCGTACACATGCCGGCTATAGCAGCCGGGAAGAGCGATAGTTTGAGTCGTGTCAGAGCAGTGCAGCTGAAATTGGCTCTCCCGAGACCATTGGAAGCGCGCTAGAATTGTGCAACGCCTTCCAGATGCATACACAAGCCGGCTATAGCGGCCGGGAAGAGCGACAGATTGAGTCGTGTCAGAGCAGTGTAGCTGAAATTGGCTCTCTAGAGACCGTCGGAAGCGCGCTAGAATTATGCAACGCCTGCCGTATTCGTACACATGCCGGCTATAGCGGCCGGGAAGAGCGATAGTTTGAGTCGTGTCAGAACAGTGCAGCGGAAATTGGCTCTCCTGAGACCATCGGAAGCGCGATAGAATTATTCAACGCCTTCCGTATTCGTACACATGCCGGCTATAGCGGCCGGGAAGAGCGATAGTTTGAGTCATGTCAGAGCAGTGCAGCTGAAATTGGCTCTCCCGAGACCGTCGGAAGCACGCTAGAATTGTGCGACGCCTTCCAGATTCATACACATGCCGGCTATAGCGGCCGGGAAGAGCGACAGTTTGAGTCGTGTCAGAGCAGTGTAGCTGAAATTGGCTCTCTAGAGACCGTCGGAAGCGCGCTAGAATTATGGAACGCCTGCCTTATTCGTACACATGCCGGCTATAGCGGCCGGGAAGAGCGATAGTTTGAGTCGTGTCAGAGCAGTGCAGCGGAAATTGGCTCTCCCGAGACCGTCGGAAGCGCGCTAGGATTATGCAACGCCTTCCGTAATCGTACACATGCCGGCTATAGCGGCCGGGAAGAGCGGTAGTTTGAGTCGTGTCAGAGCAGTGCAGCTGAAATTGGCTCTCCCGAGACCGTCGGAAGCGCGCTAGCATCAAGCAACGCCTGCCGTAATTGTACACATACCTACTATAGCGGCCGGGATGAGAAATAGTTTGAGTCGTGTCAGAGCAGTGCAGCTGAAATTGGCTCTCCCGAGACCGTCGGAAGCGCGCTAGAATAGTGCAACGCCTTCCAGATTCATACACATGCCGGCTATAGCGGCCGGGAAGAGCGACAGTTTGAGTCGTGTCAGAGCAGTGCAGCTGAAATTTGCTCTCCCGAGACCGTCGGAAGCGCGCTAGAATTATCCAACGCCTTCCGGATTCGTACACATGCCGGTTATAGCAGCCGGGAAGAGCGATAGTTTGAGTTGTGTCAGAGCAGTGCAGCTGAAATTGGCTCTCACGAGACCGTCGGAAGCGCGCTGGAATTGTGCAACGCCTGCCGTATTCGTACACATGCCGGCTATAGCGGCCGGGAAGAGCGATAGTTTGAGTCGTGTCAGAGCAGTGCAGCGAAAATTGGCTCTCCCGAGACCGTCGGAAGCGCGCTAGAATTATGCAACGCCTTCCGGATTCGTACACATGCCGGTTATAGCAGCCGGGAAGAGCGATAGTTTGAGTTGTGTCAGAGCAGTGCAGCTGAAATTGGCTCTCACGAGACCGTCGGAAGCGCGCTAGAATTGTGCGACGCCTTCGAGATTCATACACATGCCGTCTATAGCAGCCGGGAAGAGCGACAGTTGGAGTCGTGTCAGAGCAGTGCAGCTGTAATTGGCTCTCCCGAGACCGTCGGAAGCGCGCTAGAATTATGCAACGCCTGCCGTGTTCTTACCCAGGCCGGCTATAGCGGCCGGGAAGATAGATAGTTTGAGTCGTGTCAGAGCAGTGCAGCTGAAATTGGCTCTCCCGAGACCGTCGGAAGTGCGCTAGAATTATGCAACGCCTTCCGGATTCGTACACATGCCGGCTATAGCAGCCGGGAAGAGCGATAGTTTGAGTCGTGTCAGAGCAGTGCAGCTGAAATTGGCTCTCCCGAGACCATTGGAAGCGCGCTAGAATTGTGCAACGCCTTCCAGATGCATACACAAGCCGGCTATAGCGGCCGGGAAGAGCGACAGTTTGAGTCGTGTCAGAGCAGTGTAGCTGACATTGGCTCTCTAGAGACCGTCGGAAGCGCGCTAGAATTATGCAACGCCTGCCGTATTCGTACACATGCCGGCTATAGCGGCCGGGAAGAGCGATAGTTTGAGTCGTGTCAGAACAGTGCAGCGGAAATTGGCTCTCCTGAGACCATCGGAAGCGCGATAGAATTATTCAACGCCTTCCGTATTCGTACACATGCCGGCTATAGCGGCCGGGAAGAGCGATAGTTTGAGTCATGTCAGAGCAGTGCAGCTGAAATTGGCTCTCCCGAGACCGTCGGAAGCACGCTAGAATTGTGCGACGCCTTCCTGATTCATACACATGCCGGCTATAGCGGCCGGGAAGAGCGACAGTTTGAGTCGTGTCAGAGCAGTGTAGCTGAAATTGGCTCTCTAGAGACCGTCGGAAGCGCGCTAGAATTATACAACGCCTGCCTTATTCGTACACATGCCGGCTATAGCGGCCGGGAAGAGCGATAGTTTGAGTCGTGTCAGAGCAGTGCAGCGGAAATTGGCTCTCCCGAGACCGTCGGAAGCGCGCTAGGATTATGCAACGCCTTCCGTAATCGTACACATGCCGGTTATAGCAGCCGGGAAGAGCGATAGTTTGAGTTGTGTCAGAGCAGTGCAGCTGAAATTGGCTCTCACGAGACCGTCGGAAGCGCGCTAGAATTGTGCGACGCCTTCGAGATTCATACACATGCCGTCTATAGCAGCCGGGAAGAGCGACAGTTGGAGTCGTGTCAGAGCATTGTAGCTGAAATTGGCTGTCTAGAGACCGTCGGAAGCGCGCTAGAATTATGCAACGCCTGCCGTATTCGTACACATGCCGGCTATAGCGGCCGGGAAGAGCGATAGTTTGAGTCGTGTCAGAGCAGTTCAGCTGAAATTTGCTCTCCCGAGACCGTCGGAAGCGCGCTAGAATTATGCAACGCGTTCCAGATTCGTACACATGCCGGCTATAGCGGCCGGGAAGAGCGATAGCTTAGTCGTGTCTGAGCAGTGCAACTGAAATTGGCTCTCCCGAGACCGTCGGAAGCGCGCTAGAATTATGCATCGCCTGCCGTATTCGTACACAAGCCGGCTATAGCGGCCGGGAGGAGCGATAGTTTGAGTCGTGTCAGAGCAGTGCAGCTGAAATTGTCTCTCCCGAGACCGTCGGAAGCGCGCTAGAATTATGCAACGCCTGCCGTATTCGTACACATGCCGGCTATAGCGGCCGGGAAGATAGATAGTTTGAGTCGTGTCAGAGCAGTGCAGCTGAAATTGGCTCTCCCGAGACCGTCGGAAGCGCGCTAGAATTATGCAACGCCTTCCGGATTCGTACACATGCCGGCTATAGCAGCCGGGAAGAGCGATAGTTTGAGTCGTGTCAGAGCAGTGCAGCTGAAATTGGCTCTCCCGAAACCGTCGGAAGCGCGCTAGAATTATGCAACGCCTTCCGGATTCGTACACATGCCGGCTATAGCGGACGGGAAGAGCGATAGTTTGAGTCGTGTCAGAGCAGTTCAGCTGAAATTGGCTCTGTCGAGACCGTCGGAAGCGCGCTAGAATTATGCAACGCCTTCCGGAATCGTACACATGCCGGCTATAGCAGCCGGGAAGAGCGATAGTTTGATTCGTGTCAGAGCAGTGCAGCTGAAATTTGCTCTCCAGAGACCGCCACAAGCGCTCTAGAATTACGCAACGCCTTCCGGATTCGTACACATCCCTGTTATAGCGGCCGGGAAGAGCGATATTTTGAGTCGTGCCAGAGCAGTGCAGCTGAAATTGGCTCTCCCGAGACCGTCGGAAGCGCGCTAGAATTATGCAACGCCTGCCGTATTCGTACACATGCCGGCTATAGCGGCCGGGAAGATAGATAGTTTGAGTCGTGTCAGAGCAGTGCAGCTGAAATTGGCTCTCCCGAGACCGTGGGAAGGGCGCTTGAATTATGCAACGCCTTCCGGATTCGTACGCATGCCGGCTATAGCGGCCGGAAAGAGCGATAGTTTGAGTCATGTCAGAGCAGTGCAGCTGAAATTGGCTCTCCCGAGACCGTCGGAAGTGCGCTAGAATTATGCAACGCCTTCCGGATTCGTACACATGCCGGCTATAGCAGCCGGGAAGAGCGATAGTTTGAGTCGTGTCAGAGCAGTGCAGCTGAAATTGGCTCTCCCGAGACCATTGGAAGCGCGCTAGAATTGTGCAACGCCTTCCAGATGCATACACAAGCCGGCTATAGCGGCCGGGAAGAGCGACAGTTTGAGTCGTGTCAGAGCAGTGTAGCTGAAATTGGCTCTCTAGAGACCGTCGGAAGCGCGCTAGAATTATGCAACGCCTGCCGTATTCGTACACATGCCGGCTATAGCGGCCGGGAAGAGCGATAGTTTGAGTCGTGTCAGAACAGTGCAGCGGAAATTGGCTCTCCTGAGACCATCGGAAGCGCGATAGAATTATTCAACGCCTTCCGTATTCGTACACATGCCGGCTATAGCGGCCGGGAAGAGCGATAGTTTGAGTCATGTCAGAGCAGTGCAGCTGAAATTGGCTCTCCCGAGACCGTCGGAAGCACGCTAGAATTGTGCGACGCCTTCCAGATTCATACACATGCCGGCTATAGCGGCCGGGAAGAGCGACAGTTTGAGTCGTGTCAGAGCAGTGTAGCTGAAATTGGCTCTCTAGAGACCGTCGGAAGCGCGCTAGAATTATGCAACGCCTGCCTTATTCGTACACATGCCGGCTATAGCGGCCGGGAAGAGCGATAGTTTGAGTCGTGTCAGAGCAGTGCAGCGGAAATTGGCTCTCCCGAGACCGTCGGAAGCGCGCTAGGATTATGCAACGCCTTCCGTAATCGTACACATGCCGGCTATAGCGGCCGGGAAGAGCGGTAGTTTGAGTCGTGTCAGAGCAGTGCAGCTGAAATTGGCTCTCCCGAGACCGTCGGAAGCGCGCTAGCATCAAGCAACGCCTGCCGTAATTGTACACATACCTACTATAGCGGCCGGGATGAGAAATAGTTTGAGTCGTGTCAGAGCAGTGCAGCTGAAATTGGCTCTCCCGAGACCGTCGGAAGCGCGCTAGAATAGTGCAACGCCTTCCAGATTCATACACATGCCGGCTATAGCGGCCGGGAAGAGCGACAGTTTGAGTCGTGTCAGAGCAGTGCAGCTGAAATTTGCTCTCCCGAGACCGTCGGAAGCGCGCTAGAATTATCCAACGCCTTCCAGATTCGTACACATGCCGGTTATAGCAGCCGGGAAGAGCGATAGTTTGAGTTGTGTCAGAGCAGTGCAGCTGAAATTGGCTCTCACGAGACCGTCGGAAGCGCGCTGGAATTGTGCAACGCCTGCCGTATTCGTACACATGCCGGCTATAGCGGCCGGGAAGAGCGATAGTTTGAGTCGTGTCAGAGCAGTGCAGCGAAAATTGGCTCTCCCGAGACCGTCGGAAGCGCGCTAGAATTATGCAACGCCTTCCGGATTCGTACACATGCCGGTTATAGCAGCCGGGAAGAGCGATAAGTTGAGTTGTGTCAGAGCAGTGCAGCTGAAATTGGCTCTCACGAGACCGTCGGAAGCGCGCTAGAATTGTGCGACGCCTTCGAGATTCATACACATGCCGTCTATAGCAGCCGGGAAGAGCGACAGTTGGAGTCGTGTCAGAGCATTGTAGCTGAAATTGGCTGTCTAGAGACCGTCGGAAGCGCGCTAGAATTATGCAACGCCTGCCGTATTCGTACACATGCCGGCTATAGCGGCCGGGAAGAGCGATAGTTTGAGTCGTGTCAGAGCAGTGCAGCGAAAATTGGCTCTCCTGAGACCGTCGGAAGTGCGCTAGAGTTATGCAACACCTGCCGTATTCGTACACATGCCGGCTGTAGCGGCCGGGAAGAGCGATAGTTTGAGTCGTGTCAGAGCAGTTCAGCTGAAATTTGCTATCCCGAGACCGTCGGAAGCGCGCTAGAATTATGCAACGCCTTCCAGATTCGTACACATGCCGGCTATAGCGGCCGGGAAGAGCGATAGCTTAGTCGTGTCTGAGCAGTGCAGCTGAAATTGGCTCTCCCGAGACCGTCGGAAGCGCGCTAGAATTATGCATCGCCTGCCGTATTCGTACACAAGCCGGCTATAGCGGCCGGGAGGAGCGATAGTTTGAGTCGTGTCAGAGCAGTGCAGCTGAAATTGGCTCTCCCGAGACCGTCGGAAGCGCGCTAGAATTATGCAACGCCTGCCGTATTCGTACACATGCCGGCTATAGCGGCCGGGAAGATAGATAGTTTGAGTCGTGTCAGAGCAGTGCAGCTGAAATTGGCTCTCCCGAGACCGTCGGAAGCGCGCTAGAATTATGCAACGCCTTCCGGATTCGTACACATGCCGGCTATAGCAGCCGGGAAGAGCGATAGTTTGAGTCGTGTCAGAGCAGTGCAGCTGAAATTGGCTCTCCCGAAACCGTCGGAAGCGCGCTAGAATTATGCAACGCCTTCCGGATTCGTACACATGCCGGCTATAGCGGACGGGAAGAGCGATAGTTTGAGTCGTGTCAGAGCAGTTCAGCTGAAATTGGCTCTCTCGAGACCGTCGGAAGCGCGCTAGAATTATGCAACGCCTTCCGGAATCGTACACATGCCGGCTATAGCAGCCGGGAAGAGCGATAGTTTGATTCGTGTCAGAGCAGTGCAGCTGAAATTTGCTCTCCAGAGACCGCCACAAGCGCTCTAGAATTACGCAACGCCTTCCGGATTCGTACACATCCCTGTTATAGCGGCCGGGAAGAGCGATATTTTGAGTCGTGCCAGAGCAGTGCAGCTGAAATTGGCTCTCCCGAGACCGTCGGAAGCGCGCTAGAATTATGCAACGCCTGCCGTATTCGTACACATGCCGGCTATAGCGGCCGGGAGATAGATAGTTTGAGTCGTGTCAGAGCAGTGCAGCTGAAATTGGCTCTCCCGAGACCGTGGGAAGCGCGCTTGAATTATGCAACGCCTTCCGGATTCGTACGCATGCCGGCTATAGCGGCCGGAAAGAGCGATAGTTTGAGTCATGTCAGAGCAGTGCAGCTGAAATTGGCTCTCCCGAGACCGTCGGAAGTGCGCTAGAATTATGCAACGCCTTCCGGATTCGTACACATGCCGGCTATAGCAGCCGGGAAGAGCGATAGTTTGAGTCGTGTCAGAGCAGTGCAGCTGAAATTGGCTCTCCCGAGACTATCGGAAGCGCGCTAGAATTGTGCAACGCCTTCCAGATGCATACACAAGCCGGCTATAGCGGCCGGGAAGAGCGACAGTTTGAGTCGTGTCAGAGCAGTGTAGCTGAAATTGGCTCTCTAGAGACCGTCGGAAGCGCGCTAGAATTATGCAACGCCTGCCGTATTCGTACACATGCCGGCTATAGCGGCCGGGAAGAGCGATAGTTTGAGTCGTGTCAGAACAGTGCAGCGGAAATTGGCTCTCCTGAGACCATCGGAAGCGCGATAGAATCATTCAACGCCTTCCGTATTCGTACACATGCCGGCTATAGCGGCCGGGAAGAGCGATAGTTTGAGTCATGTCAGAGCAGTGCAGCTGAAATTGGCTCTCCCGAGACCGTCGGAAGCACGCTAGAATTGTGCGACGCCTTCCAGATTCATACACATGCCGGCTATAGCGGCCGGGAAGAGCGACAGTTTGAGTCGTGTCAGAGCAGTGTAGCTGAAATTGGCTCTCTAGAGACCGTCGGAAGCGCGCTAGAATTATGCAACGCCTGCCTTATTCGTACACATGCCGGCTATAGCGGCCGGGAAGAGCGATAGTTTGAGTCGTGTCAGAGCAGTGCAGCGGAAATTGGCTCTCCCGAGACCGTCGGAAGCCCGCTAGGATTATGCAACGCCTTCCGGATTCGTACACATGCCGGCTATAGCGGACGGGAAGAGCGATAGCTTGAGTCGTGTCAGAGCAGTTCAGCTGAAATTGTCTCTCTCGAGACCGTCGGAAGCACGCTAGAATTATGCAACGCCTTCCGGAATCGTACACATGCCGGCTATAGCAGCCGGGAAGAGCGATAGTTTGATTCGTGTCAGAGCAGTGCAGCTGAAATTTGCTCTGCAGAGACCGTCGGAAGCGCGCTATAATGATGCAACGCCTGCCGTATTCGTACACATGCCGGCTATAGCGGCCGGGAAGAGCGATAGTTTGAGTCGTGTCAGAGCAGTTCAGCTGAAATTGGCTCTGCCGAGACCGTCGGAAGCGCGCTTGAATTATGCAACGCCTTCCGGATTCGTACGCATGCCGGCTATAGCGGCCGGGAAGAGCGATAGTTTGAGTCGTGTCAGAGCAGTGCAGCTGAAATTGGCACTCCCGAGACCGTCGGAAGCGCGCTAGAATTATGCAACGCCTTCCGGATTCGTACACATGCCGGCTATAGCAGCCGGGAAGAGCGATAGTTTGAGTCGTGTCAGAGCAGTGCAGCTGAAATTGGCTCTCCCGAGACCATCGGAAGCGCGCTAGAATTGTGCAACGCCTTCCAGATTCATACACACGCCGGCTATAGCGGCCGGGAAGAGCGACAGTTTGAGTCGTGTCAGAGCAGTGTAGCTGAAATTGGCTCTCTAGAGACCGTCGGAAGCGCGCTAGAATTATGCAACGCCTGCCATATTCGTACTCATGGCGGCTATAGCGGCCGGGAAGAGCGATAGTTTGAGTCGTGTCAGAGCAGTGGAGCGGAAATTGGCTCTCCTGAGACCATCGGAAGCGCGCTAGAATTATTCAACGCCTTCCGTATTCGTACACATGCCGGCTATAGCGGCCGGGAAGAGCGATAGTTTGAGTCATGTCAGAGCAGTGCAGCTGAAATTGGCTCTCCCGAGACCGTCGGAAGCGCGCTAGAATTGTGCGACGCCTTCCAGATTCATACACATGCCGGCTATAGCGGCCGGGAAGAGCGACAGTTTGAGTCGTGTCAGAGCAGTGTAGCTGAAATTGGCTCTCTAGAGACCGTCGGAAGCGCGCTAGAATTATGCAACGCCTTCCGTATTCGTACACATGCCGGCTATAGCGGCCGGGAAGAGCGATAGTTTGAGTCATGTCAGAGCAGTGCAGCTGAAATTGGCTCTCCCGAGACCGTCGGAAGCGCGCTAGAATTGTGCGACGCCTTCCAGATTCATACACATGCCGGCTATAGCGGCCGGGAAGAGCGATAGTTTGAGTCGTGTCAGAGCAGTGCAGCGGAAATTGGCTCTCCCGAGACCGTCGGAAGCCCGCTAGGATTATGCAACGCCTTCCGTATTCGTACACATGCCGGCTATAGCGGCCGGGAAGAGCGACAGTTTGAGTCGTGTCAGAAGAGTGTAGCTGAAATTGGCTCTCTAGAGACCGTCGGAAGCGCGCTAGAATTATGCAACGCCTGCCGTATTCGTACACATGCCGCCTATAGCGGCCGGGAAGAGCGATAGTTTGAGTAGTGTCAGAGCAGTGCAGCTGAAATTGGCTCTCCCGAGACCATTGGAAGCGCGCTAGAATTGTGCAACGCCTTCCAGATGCATACACAAGCCGGCTATAGCGGCCGGGAAGAGCGACAGTTTGAGTCGTGTCAGAGCAGTGTAGCTGAAATTGGCTCTCTAGAGACCGTCGGAAGCGCGCTAGAATTATGCAACGCCTGCCGTATTCGTACACATGCCGGCTATAGCGGCCGGGAAGAGCGATAGTTTGAGTCGTGTCAGAACAGTGCAGCGGAAATTGGCTCTCCTGAGACCATCGGAAGCGCGATAGAATTATTCAACGCCTTCCGTATTCGTACACATGCCGGCTATAGCGGCCGGGAAGAGCGATAGTTTGAGTCATGTCAGAGCAGTGCAGCTGAAATTGGCTCTCCCGAGACCGTCGGAAGCACGCTAGAATTGTGCGACGCCTTCCAGATTCATACACATGCCGGCTATAGCGGCCGGGAAGAGCGACAGTTTGAGTCGTGTCAGAGCAGTGTAGCTGAAATTGGCTCTCTAGAGACCGTCGGAAGCGCGCTAGAATTATGCAACGCCTGCCTTATTCGTACACATGCCGGCTATAGCGGCCGGGAAGAGCGATAGTTTGAGTCGTGTCAGAGCAGTGCAGCGGAAATTGGCTCTCCCGAGACCGTCGGAAGCGCGCTAGGATTATGCAACGCCTTCCGTAATCGTACACATGCCGGCTATAGCGGCCGGGAAGAGCGGTAGTTTGAGTCGTGTCAGAGCAGTGCAGCTGAAATTGGCTCTCCCGAGACCGTCGGAAGCGCGCTAGCATCAAGCAACGCCTGCCGTAATTGTACACATACCTACTATAGCGGCCGGGATGAGAAATAGTTTGAGTCGTGTCAGAGCAGTGCAGCTGAAATTGGCTCTCCCGAGACCGTCGGAAGCGCGCTAGAATAGTGCAACGCCTTCCAGATTCATACACATGCCGGCTATAGCGGCCGGGAAGAGCGACAGTTTGAGTCGTGTCAGAGCAGTGCAGCTGAAATTTGCTCTCCCGAGACCGTCGGAAGCGCGCTAGAATTATGCAACGCCTTCTGGAATCGTACACATGCCGGCTATAGCAGCCGGGAAGAGCGATAGTTTGATTCGTGTCAGAGCAGTGCAGCTGAAATTTGCTCTCCAGAGACCGCCACAAGCGCTCTAGAATTATGCAACGCCTTCCGGATTCGTACACATCCCTGTTATAGCGGCCGGGAAGAGCGATATTTTGAGTCGTGCCAGAGCAGTGCAGCTGAAATTGGCTCTCCTGAGACCATCGGAAGCGCGATAGAATTATTCAACGCCTTCCGTATTCGTACACATGCCGGCTATAGCGGCCGGGAAGAGCGATAGTTTGAGTCATGTCAGAGCAGTGCAGCTGAAATTGGCTCTCCCGAGACCGTCGGAAGCACGCTAGAATTGTGCGACGCCTTCCAGATTCATACACATGCCGGCTATAGCGGCCGGGAAGAGCGACAGTTTGAGTCGTGTCAGAGCAGTGTAGCTGAAATTGGCTCTCTAGAGACCGTCGGAAGCGCGCTAGAATTATGCAACGCCTGCCTTATTCGTACACATGCCGGCTATAGCGGCCGGGAAGAGCGACAGTTTGAGTCGTGTCAGAGCAGTGCGGCGGAAATTGGCTCTCCCGAGACCGTCGGAAGCCCGCTAGGATTATGCAACGCCTTCCGGATTCGTACACATGCCGGCTATAGCGGACGGGAAAAGCGATAGCTTGAGTCGTGTCAGAGCAGTTCAGCTGAAATTGGCTCTCTCGAGACCGTCGGAAGCGCGCTAGAATTATGCAACGCCTTCCGGAATCGTACACATGCCGGCTATAGCAGCCGGGAAGAGCGATAGTTTGATTCGTGTCAGAGCAGTGCAGCTGAAATTTGCTCTCCAGAGACCGTCGGAAGCGCGCTATAATGATGCAACGCCTGCCGTATTCGTACACATGCCGGCTATAGCGGCCGGGAAGAGCGATAGTTTTGAGTCGTGTCAGAGCAGTTCAGCTGAAATTGGCTCTGCCGAGACCGTCGGAAGCGCGCTTGAATTATGCAACGCCTTCCGGATTCGTACGCATGCCGGCTATAGCGGCCGGGAAGAGCGATAGTTTGAGTCGCGTCAGAGCAGTGCAGCTGAAATTCGCTCTCCCGAGAACATCGGAAGCGCGCTAGAATTGTGCAACGCCTTCCAGATTCATGCACACGCCGGCTATAGCGGCCGGGAAGAGCGACAGTTTGAGTCGTGTCAGAGCAGTGTAGCTGAAATTGGCTCTCTAGAGACCGTCGGAAGCGCGCTAGAATTATGCAACGCCTGCCGTATTCGTACTCATGGCGGCTATAGCGGCCGGGAAGAGCGATAGTTTGAGTCGTGTCAGAGCAGTGGAGCGGAAATTGGCTCTCCTGAGACCATCGGAAGCGCGCTAGAATTATTCAACACCTTCCGTATTCGTACACATGCCGGCTATAGCGGCCGGGAAGAGCGATAGTTTGAGTCATGTCAGAGCAGTGCAGCTGAAATTGGCTCTCTAGAGACCGTCGGAAGCGCGCTAGAATTATGCAACGCCTGCCGTATTCGTACTCATGGCGGCTATAGCGGCCGGGAAGAGCGATAGTTTGAGTCGTGTCAGAGCAGTGCAGCTGAAATTGGCTCTCCCGAGACCATCGGAAGCACGATATAATTGTGCAACGCCTTCCAGATTCATACACATGCCGGCTATAGCGGCCGGGAAGAGCGACAGTTTGAGTCGTGTCAGAGCAGTGTAGCTGAAATTGGCTCTCTAGAGACCGTCGGAAGCGCGCTAGAATTATGCAACGCCTGCCGTATTCGTACACATGCCGGCTATAGCGGCCGGGAAGAGCGATAGTTTGAGTAGTGTCAGAGCAGTGCAGCTGAAATTGGCTCTCCCGAGACCATCGGAAGCGCGCTAGAATTGTGCAATGCCTTCCAGATTCATACACATGCCGGCTATAGCGGCCGGGAAGAGCGACAGTTTGAGTTGTGTCACAGCAGTGTAGCTGAATTTGGCTCTCCCGAGACCGTCATAAGCGCGCTAGAATTATGCAACGCCTTCCGGATTCGTACACATGCCGGCTATAGCGGACGGGAAGAGCGATAGCTTGAGTCGTGTCAGAGCAGTTAAGCTTAAATTGGCTCTCTCGAGACCGTCGGAAGCGCGCTTGAATTATGCAACGCCTTCCGGATTCGTACGCATGCCGGCTATAGCGGCCGGGAAGAGCGATAGTTTGAGTCGTGTCAGAGCAGTGCAGCTGAAATTGGCACTCCCGAGATCGTCGGAAGCGCGCTAGAATTATGCAACGCCTTCCGGATTCGTACACATGCCGGCTATAGCAGCCGGGAAGAGCGATAGTTTGAGTCGTGTCAGAGCAGTGCAGCTGAAATTCGCTCTCCCGAGACCATCGGAAGCGCGCTAGAATTGTGCAACGCCTTCCAGATTCATACACATGCCGGCTATAGCGGCCGGGAAGAGCGATAGTTTGAGTCGTGTCAGAGCAGTGCAGCTGAAATTGGCTCTCCCGAGACCGTCGGAAGCGCGCTAGAATTATGCAACGCCTGCCGTATTCGTACACATGCCGGCTATAGCGGCCGGGAAGAGCGGTAGTTTGAGTCGTGTCAGAGCAGTGCAGCTGAAATTGGCTCTCCCGAGACCGTCGGAAGCGCGCTAGAATTATGCAACGCCTGCCGTATTCGTACACATACCGACTATAGCGGCCGGGAAGAGCGATAGTTTGAGTCGTGTCAGAGCAGTGCAGCTGAAATTGGCACTCCCGAGACCGTCGGAAGCGCGCTAGAATTATGCAGCGCCTTCCGGATTCGTACACATGCCGGCTATAGCAGCCGGGAAGAGCGATAGTTTGAGTCGTGTCAGAGCAGTGCAGCTGAAATTCGCTCTCCCGAGACCATCGGAAGCGCGCTAGAATTGTGCAACGCCTTCCAGATTCATACACACGCCGGCTATAGCGGCCGGGAAGAGCGACAGTTTGAGTCGTGTCAGAGCAGTGTAGCTGAAATTGGCTCTCTAGAGACCGTCGGAAGCGCGCTAGAATTATGCAACGCCTGCCGTATTCGTACTCATGGCGGCTATAGCGGCCGGGAAGAGCGATAGTTTGAGTCGTGTCAGAGCAGTGGAGCGGAAATTGGCTCTCCTGAGACCATCGGAAGCGCGCTAGAATTATTCAACGCCTTCCGTATTCGTACACATGCCGGCTATAGCGGCCGGGAAGAGCGATAGTTTGAGTCATGTCAGAGCAGTGTAGCTGAAATTGGCTCTCTAGAGACCGTCGGAAGCGCGCTAGAATTATGCAACGCCTGCCGTATTCGTACTCATGGCGGCTATAGCGGCCGGGAAGAGCGATAGTTTGAGTCGTGTCAGAGCAGTGGAGCGGAAATTGGCTCTCCTGAGACCATCGGAAGCGCGCTAGAATTATTCAACGCCTTCCGTATTCGTACACATGCCGGCTATAGCGGCCGGGAAGAGCGATAGTTTGAGTCATGTCAGAGCAGTGCAGCTGAAATTGGCTCTCCCGAGACCGTCGGAAGCGCGCTAGAATTGTGCGACGCCTTCCAGATTCATACACATGCCGGCTATAGCGGCCGGGAAGAGCGACAGTTTGAGTCGTGTCAGAGCTGTGTAGCTGAAATTGGCTCTCTAGAGACCGTCGGAAGCGCGCTAGAATTATGCAACGCCTTCCGTATTCGTACACATGCCGGCTATAGCGGCCGGGAAGAGCGATAGTTTGAGTCATGTCAGAGCAATGCAGCTGAAATTGGCTCTCCCGAGACCCTCGGAAGCGCGCTAGAATTGTGCGACGCCTTCCAGATTCATACACATGCCGGCTATAGCGGCCGGGAAGAGCGATAGTTTGAGTCGTGTCAGAGCAGTGCAGCTGAAATTGGCTCTCCCGAGACCGTCGGAAGCGCGCTAGAATTATGCAACGCCTGCCGTATTCGTACACATGCCGGCTATAGCGGCCGGGAAGAGCGGTAGTTTGAGTCGTGTCAGAGCAGTGCAGCTGAAATTGGCTCTCCCGAGACCGTCGGAAGCGCGCTAGAATTATGCAACGCCTGCCGTATTCGTACACATACCGACTATAGCGGCCGGGAAGAGCGATAGTTTGAGTCGTGTCAGAGCAGTGCAGCTGAAATTGGCACTCCCGAGACCGTCGGAAGCGCGCTAGAATTATGCAACGCCTGCCGTATTCGTACACATGCCGGCTATAGCGGCCGGGAAGATAGATAGTTTGAGTCGTGTCAGAGCAGTGCAGCTGAAATTGGCTCTCCCGAGACCGTCGGAAGCGCGCTATAATTATGCAACGCCTGCCGTATTCGCACACATGCCGGCTATAGCGGCCGGGAAGAGCGATAGTTTGAGTCGTGTCAGAGCAGTGCAGCTGAAATTGGCTCTCCCGAGACTGTCGGAAGCGCGCTAGAATTATGCAACGCCTGCCGTATTCGTACACATGCCGGCTATAGCGGACGGGAAGAGCGATAGTTTGAGTCGTGTCAGAGCAGTTCAGCTGAAATTGGCTCTCTCGAGACCGTCGGAAGCGCGCTAGAATTATGCAACGCCTTCCGGAATCGTACACATGCCGGCTATAGCAGCCGGGAAGAGCGATAGTTTGATTCGTGTCAGAGCAGTGCAGCTGAAATTTGCTCTCCAGAGACCGCCACAAGCGCTCTAGAATTATGCAACGCCTTCCGGATTCGTACACATCCCTGTTATAGCGGCCGGGAAGAGCGATATTTTGAGTCGTGCCAGAGCAGTGCAGCTGAAATTGGCTCTCCTGAGACCATCGGAAGCGCGATAGAATTATTCAACGCCTTCCGTATTCGTACACATGCCGGCTATAGCGGCCGGGAAGAGCGATAGTTTGAGTCATGTCAGAGCAGTGCAGCTGAAATTGGCTCTCCCGAGACCGTCGGAAGCACGCTAGAATTGTGCGACGCCTTCCAGATTCATACACATGCCGGCTATAGCGGCCGGGAAGAGCGACAGTTTGAGTCGTGTCAGAGCAGTGTAGCTGAAATTGGCTCTCTAGAGACCGTCGGAAGCGCGCTAGAATTATGCAACGCCTGCCTTATTCGTACACATGCCGGCTATAGCGGCCGGGAAGAGCGATAGTTTGAGTCGTGTCAGAGCAGTGCAGCGGAAATTGGCTCTCCCGAGACCGTCGGTAGCCCGCTAGGATTATGCAACGCCTTCCGGATTCGTACACATGCCGGCTATAGCGGACGGGAAGAGCGATAGCTTGAGTCGTGTCAGAGCAGTTCAGCTGAAATTGGCTCTCTCGAGACCGTCGGAAAAGCGCTAGAATTATGCAACGCCTTCCGGAATCGTACACATGCCGGCTATAGCAGCCGGGAAGAGCGATAGTTTGATTCGTGTCAGAGCAGTGCAGCTGAAATTTGCTCTCCAGAGACCGTCGGAAGCGCGCTATAATGATGCAACGCCTGCCGTATTCGTACACATGCCGGCTATAGCGGCCGGGAAGAGCGATAGTTTGAGTCGTGTCAGAGCAGTTCAGCTGAAATTGGCTCTGCCGAGACCGTCGGAAGCGCGCTTGAATTATGCAACGCCTTCCGGATTCGTACGCATGCCGGCTATAGCGGCCGGGAAGAGCGATAGTTTGAGTCGTGTCAGAGCAGTGCAGCTGAAATTGGCACTCCCGAGATCGTCGGAAGCGCGCTAGAATTATGCAACGCCTTCCGGATTCGTACACATGCCGGCTATAGCAGCCGGGAAGAGCGATAGTTTGAGTCGTGTCAGAGCAGTGCAGCTGAAATTCGCTCTCCCGAGACCATCGGAAGCGCGCTAGAATTGTGCAACGCCTTCCAGATTCATACACACGCCGGCTATAGCGGCCGGGAAGAGCGACAGTTTGAGTCGTGTCAGAGCAGTGTAGCTGAAATTGGCTCTCTAGAGACCGTCGGAAGCGCGCTAGAATTATGCAACGCCTGCCGTATTCGTACTCATGGCGGCTATAGCGGCCGGGAAGAGCGATAGTTTGAGTCGTGTCAGAGCAGTGGAGCGGAAATTGGCTCTCCTGAGACCATCGGAAGCGCGCTAGAATTATTCAACGCCTTCCGTATTCGTACACATGCCGGCTATAGCGGCCGGGAAGAGCGATAGTTTGAGTCATGTCAGAGCAGTGCAGCTGAAATTGGCTCTCCCGAGACCGTCGGAAGCGCGCTAGAATTGTGCGACGCCTTCCAGATTCATACACATGCCGGCTATAGCGGCCGGGAAGAGCGACAGTTTGAGTCGTGTCAGAGCTGTGTAGCTGAAATTGGCTCTCTAGAGACCGTCGGAAGCGCGCTAGAATTATGCAACGCCTTCCGTATTCGTACACATGCCGGCTATAGCGGCCGGGAAGAGCGATAGTTTGAGTCATGTCAGAGCAATGCAGCTGAAATTGGCTCTCCCGAGACCCTCGGAAGCGCGCTAGAATTGTGCGACGCCTTCCAGATTCATACACATGCCGGCTATAGCGGCCGGGAAGAGTGATAGTTTGAGTCGTGTCAGAGCAGTGCAGCTGAAATTGGCTCTCCCGAGACCGTCGGAAGCGCGCTAGAATTATGCAACGCCTGCCGTATTCGTACACATGCCGGCTATAGCGGCCGGGAAGAGCGGTAGTTTGAGTCGTGTCAGAGCAGTGCAGCTGAAATTGGCTCTCCCGAGACCGTCGGAAGCGCGCTAGAATTATGCAACGCCTGCCGTATTCGTACACATACCGACTATAGCGGCCGGGAAGAGCGATAGTTTGAGTCGTGTCAGAGCAGTGCAGCTGAAATTGGCACTCCCGAGACCGTCGGAAGCGCGCTAGAATTATGCAGCGCCTTCCGGATTCGTACACATGCCGGCTATAGCAGCCGGGAAGAGCGATAGTTTGAGTCGTGTCAGAGCAGTGCAGCTGAAATTCGCTCTCCCGAGACCATCGGAAGCGCGCTAGAATTGTGCAACGCCTTCCAGATCCATACACACGCCGGCTATAGCGGCCGGGAAGAGCGACAGTTTGAGTCGTGTCAGAGCAGTGTAGCTGAAATTGGCTCTCTAGAGACCGTCGGAAGCGCGCTAGAATTATGCAACGCCTGCCGTATTCGTACTCATGGCGGCTATAGCGGCCGGGAAGAGCGATAGTTTGAGTCGTGTCAGAGCAGTGGAGCGGAAATTGGCTCTCCTGAGACCATCGGAAGCGCGCTAGAATTATTCAACGCCTTCCGTATTCGTACACATGCCGGCTAAAGCGGCCGGGAAGAGCGATAGTTTGAGTCATGTCAGAGCAGTGTAGCTGAAATTGGCTCTCTAGAGACCGTCGGAAGCGCGCTAGAATTATGCAACGCCTGCCGTATTCGTACTCATGGCGGCTATAGCGGCCGGGAAGAGCGATAGTTTGAGTCGTGTCAGAGCAGTGGAGCGGAAATTGGCTCTCCTGAGACCATCGGAAGCGCGCTAGAATTATTCAACGCCTTCCGTATTCGTACACATGCCGGCTATAGCGGCCGGGAAGAGCGATAGTTTGAGTCATGTCAGAGCAGTGCAGCTGAAATTGGCTCTCCCGAGACCGTCGGAAGCGCGCTAGAATTGTGCGACGCCTTCCAGATTCATACACATGCCGGCTATAGCGGCCGGGAAGAGCGACAGTTTGAGTCGTGTCAGAGCAGTGTAGCTGAAATTGGCTCTCTAGAGACCGTCGGAAGCGCGCTAGAATTATGCAACGCCTTCCGTATTCGTACACATGCCGGCTATAGCGGCCGGGAAGAGCGATAGTTTGAGTCATGTCAGAGCAGTGCAGCTGAAATTGGCTCTCCCGAGACCCTCGGAAGCGCGCTAGAATTGTGCGATGCCTTCCAGATTCATACACATGCCGGCTATAGCGGCCGGGAAGAGCGATAGTTTGAGTCGTGTCAGAGCAGTGCAGCTGAAATTGGCTCTCCCGAGACCGTCGGAAGCGCGCTAGAATTATGCAACGCCTGCCGTATTCGTACACATGCCGGCTATAGCGGCCGGGAAGAGCGGTAGTTTGAGTCGTGTCAGAGCAGTGCAGCTGAAATTGGCTCCCCCGAGACCGTCGGAAGCGCGCTAGAATTATGCAACGCCTGCCGTATTCGTACACATACCGACTATAGCGGCCGGGAAGAGCGATAGTTTGAGTCGTGTCAGAGCAGTGCAGCTGAAATTGGCACTCCCGAGACCGTCGGAAGCGCGCTAGAATTATGCAACGCCTTCCGGATTCGTACACATGCCGGCTATAGCAGCCGGGAAGAGCGATAGTTTGAGTCGTGTCAGAGCAGTGCAGCTGAAATTCGCTCTCCCGAGACCATCGGAAGCGCGCTAGAATTGTGCAACGCCTTCCAGATTCATACACACGCCGGCTATAGCGGCCGGGAAGAGCGACAGTTTGAGTCGTGTCAGAGCAGTGTAGCTGAAATTGGCTCTCTAGAGACCGTCGGAAGCGCGCTAGAATTATGCAACGCCTGCCGTATTCGTACTCATGGCGGCTATAGCGGCCGGCAAGAGCGATGTTTGAGTCGTGTCAGAGCAGTGGAGCGGAAATTGGCTCTCCTGAGACCATCGGAAGCGCGCTAGAATTATTCAACGCCTTCCGTATTCGTACACATGCCGGCTATAGCGGCCGGGAAGAGCGATAGTTTGAGTCATGTCAGAGCAGTGCAGCTGAAATTGGCTCTCCCGAGACCGTCGGAAGCGCGCTAGAATTGTGCGACGCCTTCCAGATTCATACACATGCCGGCTATAGCGGCCGGGAAGAGCGACAGTTTGAGTCGTGTCAGAGCAGTGTAGCTGAAATTGGCTCTCTAGAGACCGTCGGAAGCGCGCTAGAATTATGCAACGCCTTCCGTATTCGTACACATGCCGGCTATAGCGGCCGGGAAGAGCGATAGTTTGAGTCATGTCAGAGCAGTGCAGCTGAAATTGGCTCTCCCGAGACCGTCGGAAGCGCGCTAGAATTGTGCGACGCCTTCCAGATTCATACACATGCCGGCTATAGCGGCCGGGAAGAGCGATAGTTTGAGTCGTGTCAGAGCAGTGCAGCGGAAATTGGCTCTCCCGAGACCGTCGGAAGCCCGCTAGGATTATGCAATGCCTTCCGTATTCGTACACATGCCGGATATAGCGGCCGGGAAGAGCGATAGTTTGAGTAGTGTCAGAGCAGTGCAGCTGAAATTGGCTCTCCCGAGACCGTCGGAAGCGCGCTAGAATTATGCAACGCCTGCCGTATTCGTACACATGCCGGCTATAGCGGCCGGGAAGAGCGGTAGTTTGAGTCGTGTCAGAGCAGTGCAGCTGAAATTGGCTCTCCCGAGACCGTCGGAAGCGCGCTAGAATTATGCAACGCCTGCCGTATTCGTACACATACCGACTATAGCGGCCGGGATGAGCGATAGTTTGAGTCGTGTCAGAGCAGTGCAGCTGAAATTGGCTCTCCCGAGACCGTCGGAAGCGCGCTAGAATTATGCAACGCCTTCCGGATTCGTGCACATGCCGGCTATAGCAGCCGGGAAGAGCGATAGTTTGAGTCGTGTCAGAGCAGTGCAGCTGAAATTCGCTCTCCCGAGACCATCGGAAGCGCGCTAGAATTGTGCAACGCCTTCCAGATTCATACACACGCCGGCTATAGCGGCCGGGAAGAGCGACAGTTTGAGTCGTGTCAGAGCAGTGTAGCTGAAATTGGCTCTCTAGAGACCGTCGGAAGCGCGCTAGAATTATGCAACGCCTGCCGTATTAGTACTCATGGCGGCTATAGCGGCCGGGAAGAGCGATAGTTTGAGTCGTGTCAGAGCAGTGGAGCGGAAATTGGCTCTCCTGAGACCATCGGAAGCGCGCTAGAATTATTCAACGCCTTCCGTATTCGTACACATGGTGGCTATAGCGGCCGGGAAGAGCGATAGTTTGAGTCATGTCAGAGCAGTGCAGCTGAAATTGGCTCTCCCGAGACCGTCGGAAGCGCGCTAGAATTGTGCGACGCCTTCCAGATTCATACACATGCCGGCTATAGCGGCCGGGAAGAGCGACAGTTTGAGTCGTGTCAGAGCAGTGTAGCTGAAATTGGCTCTCCCGAGACCGTCGGAAGCCCGCTAGGATTATGCAACGCCTTCAGTATTCGTACACATGCCGGCTATAGCGGCCGGGAAGAGCGATAGTTTGAGTAGTGTCAGAGCAGTGCAGCTGAAATTGGCTCTCCCGAGACCGTCGGAAGCGCGCTAGAATTATGCAACGCCTGCCGTATTCGTACACATGCCGGCTATAGCGGCCGGGAAGAGCGGTAGTTTGAGTCGTGTCAGAGCAGTGCAGCTGAAATTGGCTCTCCCGAGACCGTCGGAAGCGCGCTAGAATTATGCAACGCCTGCCGTATTCGTACACATACCGACTATAGCGGCCGGGATGAGCGATAGTTTGAGTCGTGTCAGAGCAGTGCAGCTGAAATTGGCTCTCCCGAGACCGTCGTAGCGCGCTAAAATTATGCAACGCCTTCCGGATTCGTACACATGCTGGCTATAGCTGCCGGGAAAAGCGACAGTTTGAGTCGTGTCAGAGCAGTGTAGCTGAAATTGGCTCTCCTGAGACCGTCAGAAGCGCGCTAGAATTATGCAACGCCTTCCGGATTCGTACACATGCCGGCTATAGCGGCCGGGAAGAGCGACAGTTTGAGTCGTGTCAGAGCAGTGTAGCTGAAATTGGCTCTCCCGAGACCGTCGGAAGCGCGCTAGAATTATGCAACGCCTTCCGGATTCGTACACATGCCGGCTATAGCGGCCGGGAAGAGCGATAGTTTGAGTCGTGTCAGAGCAGTGCAGCTGAAATTGGCTCTCCCGAGACCATCGGAAGCGCGATATAATTGTGCAACGCCTTCCAGATTCATACACATGCCGGCTATAGCGGCCGGGAAGAGCGACAGTTTGAGTCGTGTCAGAGCAGTGTAGCTGAAATTGGCTCTCTAGAGACCGTCGGAAGCGCGCTAGAATTATGCAACGCCTGCCGTATTCGTACACATGCCGGCTATAGCGGCCGGGAAGAGCGATAGTTTGAGTAGTGTCAGAGCAGTGCAGCTGAAATTGGCTCTCCCGAGACCATCGGAAGCGCGCTAGAATTGTGCAACGCCTTCCAGATTCATACACATGCCGGCTATAGCGGCCGGGAAGAGCGACAGTTTGAGTTGTGTCAGAGCAGTGTAGCTGAATTTGGCTCTCCCGAGACCGTCATAAGCGCGCTAGAATTATGCAACGCCTTCCGGATTCGTACACATGCCGGCAATAGCGGACGGGAAGAGCGATAGCTTGAGTCGTGTCAGAGCAGTTCAGCTTAAATTGGCTCTCTCGAGACCGTCGGAAGCGCGCTAGAATTATGCAACGCCTGCCTTATTCGTACACATGCCGGCTATAGCGGCCGGGAAGAGCGATAGTTTGAGTCGTGTCAGAGCAGTGCAGCGGAAATTGGCTCTCCCGAGACCGTCGGAAGCCCGCTAGGATTATGCAACGCCTTCCGGATTCGTACACATGCCGGCTATAGCGGACGGGAAGAGCGATAGCTTGAGTCGTGTCAGAGCAGTTCAGCTGAAATTGGCTCTCTCGAGACCGTCGGAAGCGCGCTAGAATAATGCAACGCCTTCCGGAATCGTACACATGCCGGCTATAGCAGCCGGGAAGAGCGATAGTTTGATTCGTGTCAGAGCAGTGCAGCTGAAATTTGCTCTCCAGAGACCGTCGGAAGCGCGCTATAATGATGCAACACCTGCCGTATTCGTACACATGCCGGCTATAGCGGCCGGGAAGAGCGATAGTTTGAGTCGTGTCAGAGCAGTTCAGCTGAAATTGGCTCTGCCGAGACCGTCGGAAGCGCGCTTGAATTATGCAACGCCTTCCGGATTCGTACGCATGCCGGCTATAGCGGCCGGGAAGAGCGACAGTTTGAGTCGTGTCAGAGCAGTGTAGCTGAAATTGGCTCTCTAGAGACCGTCGGAAGCGCGCTAGAATTATGCAACGCCTGCCGTATTAGTACTCAGGGCGGCTATAGCGGCCGGGAAGAGCGATAGTTTGAGTCGTGTCAGAGCAGTGGAGCGGAAATTGGCTCTCCTGAGACCATCGGAAGCGCGCTAGAATTATTCAACGCCTTCCGGATTCGTACATATGCCGGCTATAGCAGCCGGGGAGAGCGATAGTTTGAGTCGTGTCAGAGCAGTGCAGCTGAAATTGGCTCTCCCGAGACCATCGGAAGCGCGCTAGAATTGTGCAACGCCTTCCAGATTCATACACATGCCGGCTATAGCGGCCGGGAAGAGCGACAGTTTGAGTCGTGTCAGCAGTGTAGCTGAAATTGGCTCTCTAGAGACCGTCGGAAGCGCGCTAAAATTATGCAACGCCTGCCGTATTCGTACACATGCCGGCTATGGCGGCAGGGAAGAGCGATAGTTTGAGTCGTGTCAGAGCAGTGCAGCTGAAATTGGCTCTCCCGAGACCGTCGGAAGCGCGCTAGAATTGTGCGACGCCTTCCAGATTCATACACATGCCGGCTATAGCGGCCGGGAAGAGCGATAGTTTGAGTCGTGTCAGAGCAGTGCAGCGGAAATTGGCTCTCCCGAGACCGTCGTAAGCGCGCTAAAATTATGCAACGCCTTCCGGGTTCGTACACATGCTGGCTATACCTGCCGGGAAAAGCGACAGTTTGAGTCGTGTCAGAGCAGTGTAGCTGAAATTGGCTCTCCTGAGACCGTCAGAAGCGCGCTAGAATTATGCAACGCCTTCCGGATTCGTACACATGCCGGCTATAGCGGCCGGGAAGAGCGACAGTTTGAGTCGTGCCAGAGCAGTGTAGCTGAAATTGGCTCTCCCGAGACCGTCGGAAGCGCGCTAGAAATATGCAACGCCTTCCGGATTCGTACACATGCCGGCTATAGCGGCCGGGAAGAGCGATAGTTTGAGTCGTGTCAGAGCAGCGCAGCTGAAATTGGCTCTCCCGAGACCATCGGAAGCGCGATATAATTGTGCAACGCCTTCCAGATTCATACACATGCCGGCTATAGCGGCCGGGAAGAGCGACAGTTTGAGTCGTGTCAGAGCAGTGTAGCTGAAATTGGCTCTCTAGAGACCGTCGGAAGCGCGCTAGAATTATGCAACGCCTGCCGTATTCGTACACATGCCGGCTATAGCGGCCGGGAAGAGCGATAGTTTGAGTAGTGTCAGAGCAGTGCAGCTGAAATTGGCTCTCCCGAGACCATCGAAAGCGCGCTAGAATTGTGCAACGCCTTCCAGATTCATACACATGCCGGCTGTAGCGGCCGGGAAGAGCGACAGTTTGAGTCGTGTCAGAGCAGTGTAGCTGAAATTGGCTCTCTAGAGACCGTCGGAAGCGCGCTAGGATTATGCAACGCCTTCCGTAATCGTACACATGCCGGCTATAGCGGCCGGGAAGAGCGGTAGTTTGAGTCGTGTCAGAGCAGTGCAGCTGAAATTGGCTCTCCCGAGACCGTCGGAAGCGCGCTAGCATCAAGCAACGCCTGCCGTAATTGTACACATACCTACTATAGCGGCCGGGATGAGAAATAGTTTGAGTCGTGTCAGAGCAGTGCAGCTGAAATTGGCTCTCCCGAGACCGTCGGAAGCGCGCTAGAATAGTGCAACGCCTTCCAGATTCATACACATGCCGGCTATAGCGGCCGGGAAGAGCGACAGTTTGAGTCGTGTCAGAGCAGTGCAGCTGAAATTTGCTCTCCCGAGACCGTCGGAAGCGCGCTAGAATTATCCAACGCCTTCCGGATTCGTACACATGCCGGTTATAGCAGCCGGGAAGAGCGATAGTTTGAGTTGTGTCAGAGCAGTGCCGCTGAAATTGGCTCTCACGAGACCGTCGGAAGCGCGCTGGAATTGTGCAACGCCTGCCGTATTCGTACACATGCCGGCTATAGCGGCCGGGAAGAGCGATAGTTTGAGTCGTGTCAGAGCAGTGCAGCGAAAATTGGCTCTCCCGAGACCGTCGGAAGCGCGCTAGAATTATGCAACGCCTTCCGGATTCGTACACATGCCGGTTATAGCAGCCGGGAAGAGCGATAGTTTGAGTTGTGTCAGAGCAGTGCAGCTGAAATTGGCTCTCACGAGACCGTCGGAAGCGCGCTAGAATTGTGCGACGCCTTCGAGATTCATACACATGCCGTCTATAGCAGCCGGGAAGAGCGACAGTTGGAGTCGTGTCAGAGCATTGTAGCTGAAATTGGCTGTCTAGAGACCGTCGGAAGCGCGCTAGAATTATGCAACGCCTGCCGTATTCGTACACATGCCGGCTATAGCGGCCGGGAAGAGCGATAGTTTGAGTCGTGTCAGAGCAGTGCAGCGAAAATTGGCTCTCCTGAGACCGTCGGAAGTGCGCTAGAATTATGCAACACCTGCCGTATTCGTACACATGCCGGCTGTAGCGGCCGGGAAGAGCGATAGTTTGAGTCGTGTCAGAGCAGTTCAGCTGAAATTTGCCCTCCCGAGACCGTCGGAAGCGCGCTAGAATTATGCAACGCCTTCCAGATTCGTACACATGCCGGCTATAGCGGCCGGGAAGAGCGATAGCTTAGTCGTGTCTGAGCAGTGCAGCTGAAATTGGCTCTCCCGAGACCGTCGGAAGCGCGCTAGAATTATGCATCGCCTGCCGTATTCGTACACAAGCCGGCTATAGCGGCCGGGAGGAGCGATAGTTTGAGTCGTGTCAGAGCAGTGCAGCTGAAATTGGCTCTCCCGAGACCGTCGGAAGCGCGCTAGAATTATGCAACGCCTGCCGTATTCGTACACATGCCGGCTATAGCGGCCGGGAAGATAGATAGTTTGAGTCGTGTCAGAGCAGTGCAGCTGAAATTGGCTCTCCCGAGACCGTCGGAAGCGCGCTAGAATTATGCAACGCCTTCCGGATTCGTACACATGCCGGCTATAGCAGCCGGGAAGAGCGATAGTTTGAGTCGTGTCAGAGCAGTGCAGCTGAAATTGGCTCTCCCGAAACCGTCGGAAGCGCGCTAGAATTATGCAACGCCTTCCGGATTCGTACACATGCCGGCTATAGCGGACGGGAAGAGCGATAGTTTGAGTCGTGTCAGAGCAGTTCAGCTGAAATTGGCTCTCTCGAGACCGTCGGAAGCGCGCTAGAATTATGCAACGCCTTCCGGAATCGTACACATGCCGGCTATAGCAGCCGGGAAGAGCGATAGTTTGAGTCGTGTCAGAGCAGTTCAGCTGAAATTGGCTCTCTCGAGACCGTCGGAAGCGCGCTAGAATTATGCAACGCCTTCCGGAATCGTACACATGCCGGCTATAGCAGCCGGGAAGAGCGATAGTTTGATTCGTGTCAGAGCAGTGCAGCTGAAATTTGCTCTCCAGAGACCGCCACAAGCGCTCTAGAATTATGCATCGCCTGCCGTATTCGTACACATGCCGGCTATAGCGGCCGGGAAGATAGATAGTTTGAGTCGTGTCAGAGCAGTGCAGCTGAAATTGGCTCTCCCGAGACCGTCGGAAGCGCGCTAGAATTATGCAACGCCTGCCGTATTCGTACACATGCCGGCTATAGCGGCCGGGAAGAGCGGTAGTTTGAGTCGTGTCAGAGCAGTGCAGCTGAAATTGGCTCTCCCGAGACCGTCGGAAGCGCGCTAGAATTATGCAACGCCTGCCGTATTCGTACAAATACCGACTATAGCGGCCGGGAAGAGCGATAGTTTGAGTCGTGTCAGAGCAGTGCAGCTGAAATTGGCACTCCCGAGACCGTCGGAAGCGCGCTAGAATTATGCAGCGCCTTCCGGATTCGTACACATGCCGGCTATAGCAGCCGGGAAGAGCGATAGTTTGAGTCGTGTCAGAGCAGTGCAGCTGAAATTCGCTCTCCCGAGACCATCGGAAGCGCGCTAGAATTGTGCAACGCCTTCCAGATTCATACACACGCCGGCTATAGCGGCCGGGAAGAGCGACAGTTTGAGTCGTGTCAGAGCAGTGTAGCTGAAATTGGCTCTCTAGAGACCGTCGGAAGCGCGCTAGAATTATGCAACGCCTGCCGTATTCGTACTCATGGCGGCTATAGCGGCCGGGAAGAGCGATAGTTTGAGTCGTGTCAGAGCAGTGGAGCGGAAATTGGCTCTCCTGAGACCATCGGAAGCGCGCTAGAATTATTCAACGCCTTCCGTATTCGTACACATGCCGGCTATAGCGGCCGGGAAGAGCGATAGTTTGAGTCATGTCAGAGCAGTGTAGCTGAAATTGGCTCTCTAGAGACCGTCGGAAGCGCGCTAGAATTATGCAACGCCTGCCGTATTCGTACTCATGGCGGCTATAGCGGCCGGGAAGAGCGATAGTTTGAGTCGTGTCAGAGCAGTGGAGCGGAAATTGGCTCTCCTGAGACCATCGGAAGCGCGCTAGAATTATTCAACGCCTTCCGTATTCGTACACATGCCGGCTATAGCGGCCGGGAAGAGCGATAGTTTGAGTCATGTCAGAGCAGTGCAGCTGAAATTGGCTCTCCCGAGACCGTCGGAAGCGCGCTAGAATTGTGCGACGCCTTCCAGATTCATACACATGCCGGCTATAGCGGCCGGGAAGAGCGACAGTTTGAGTCGTGTCAGAGCAGTGTAGCTGAAATTGGCTCTCTAGAGACCGTCGGAAGCGCGCTAGAATTATGCAACGCCTTCCGTATTCGTACACATGCCGGCTATAGCGGCCGGGAAGAGCGATAGTTTGAGTCATGTCAGAGCAGTGCAGCTGAAATTGGCTCTCCCGAGACCCTCGGAAGCGCGCTAGAATTGTGCGACGCCTTCCAGATTCATACACATGCCGGCTATAGCGGCCGGGAAGAGCGATAGTTTGAGTCGTGTCAGAGCAGTGCAGCTGAAATTGGCTCTCCCGAGACCGTCGGAAGCGCGCTAGAATTATGCAACGCCTGCCGTATTCGTACACATGCCGGCTATAGCGGCCGGGAAGAGCGGTAGTTTGAGTCGTGTCAGAGCAGTGCAGCTGAAATTGGCTCCCCCGAGACCGTCGGAAGCGCGCTAGAATTATGCAACGCCTGCCGTATTCGTACACATACCGACTATAGCGGCCGGGAAGAGCGATAGTTTGAGTCGTGTCAGAGCAGTGCAGCTGAAATTGGCACTCCCGAGACCGTCGGAAGCGCGCTAGAATTATGCAACGCCTTCCGGATTCGTACACATGCCGGCTATAGCAGCCGGGAAGAGCGATAGTTTGAGTCGTGTCAGAGCAGTGCAGCTGAAATTCGCTCTCCCGAGACCATCGGAAGCGCGCTAGAATTGTGCAACGCCTTCCAGATTCATACACACGCCGGCTATAGCGGCCGGGAAGAGCGACAGTTTGAGTCGTGTCAGAGCAGTGTAGCTGAAATTGGCTCTCTAGAGACCGTCGGAAGCGCGCTAGAATTATGCAACGCCTGCCGTATTCGTACTCATGGCGGCTATAGCGGCCGGCAAGAGCGATGTTTGAGTCGTGTCAGAGCAGTGGAGCGGAAATTGGCTCTCCTGAGACCATCGGAAGCGCGCTAGAATTATTCAACGCCTTCCGTATTCGTACACATGCCGGCTATAGCGGCCGGGAAGAGCGATAGTTTGAGTCATGTCAGAGCAGTGCAGCTGAAATTGGCTCTCCCGAGACCGTCGGAAGCGCGCTAGAATTGTGCGACGCCTTCCAGATTCATACACATGCCGGCTATAGCGGCCGGGAAGAGCGACAGTTTGAGTCGTGTCAGAGCAGTGTAGCTGAAATTGGCTCTCTAGAGACCGTCGGAAGCGCGCTAGAATTATGCAACGCCTTCCGTATTCGTACACATGCCGGCTATAGCGGCCGGGAAGAGCGATAGTTTGAGTCATGTCAGAGCAGTGCAGCTGAAATTGGCTCTCCCGAGACCGTCGGAAGCGCGCTAGAATTGTGCGACGCCTTCCAGATTCATACACATGCCGGCTATAGCGGCCGGGAAGAGCGATAGTTTGAGTCGTGTCAGAGCAGTGCAGCGGAAATTGGCTCTCCCGAGACCGTCGGAAGCCCGCTAGGATTATGCAATGCCTTCCGTATTCGTACACATGCCGGATATAGCGGCCGGGAAGAGCGATAGTTTGAGTAGTGTCAGAGCAGTGCAGCTGAAATTGGCTCTCCCGAGACCGTCGGAAGCGCGCTAGAATTATGCAACGCCTGCCGTATTCGTACACATGCCGGCTATAGCGGCCGGGAAGAGCGGTAGTTTGAGTCGTGTCAGAGCAGTGCAGCTGAAATTGGCTCTCCCGAGACCGTCGGAAGCGCGCTAGAATTATGCAACGCCTGCCGTATTCGTACACATACCGACTATAGCGGCCGGGATGAGCGATAGTTTGAGTCGTGTCAGAGCAGTGCAGCTGAAATTGGCTCTCCCGAGACCGTCGGAAGCGCGCTAGAATTATGCAACGCCTTCCGGATTCGTGCACATGCCGGCTATAGCAGCCGGGAAGAGCGATAGTTTGAGTCGTGTCAGAGCAGTGCAGCTGAAATTCGCTCTCCCGAGACCATCGGAAGCGCGCTAGAATTGTGCAACGCCTTCCAGATTCATACACACGCCGGCTATAGCGGCCGGGAAGAGCGACAGTTTGAGTCGTGTCAGAGCAGTGTAGCTGAAATTGGCTCTCTAGAGACCGTCGGAAGCGCGCTAGAATTATGCAACGCCTGCCGTATTAGTACTCATGGCGGCTATAGCGGCCGGGAAGAGCGATAGTTTGAGTCGTGTCAGAGCAGTGGAGCGGAAATTGGCTCTCCTGAGACCATCGGAAGCGCGCTAGAATTATTCAACGCCTTCCGTATTCGTACACATGGTGGCTATAGCGGCCGGGAAGAGCGATAGTTTGAGTCATGTCAGAGCAGTGCAGCTGAAATTGGCTCTCCCGAGACCGTCGGAAGCGCGCTAGAATTGTGCGACGCCTTCCAGATTCATACACATGCCGGCTATAGCGGCCGGGAAGAGCGACAGTTTGAGTCGTGTCAGAGCAGTGTAGCTGAAATTGGCTCTCCCGAGACCGTCGGAAGCCCGCTAGGATTATGCAACGCCTTCAGTATTCGTACACATGCCGGCTATAGCGGCCGGGAAGAGCGATAGTTTGAGTAGTGTCAGAGCAGTGCAGCTGAAATTGGCTCTCCCGAGACCGTCGGAAGCGCGCTAGAATTATGCAACGCCTGCCGTATTCGTACACATGCCGGCTATAGCGGCCGGGAAGAGCGGTAGTTTGAGTCGTGTCAGAGCAGTGCAGCTGAAATTGGCTCTCCCGAGACCGTCGGAAGCGCGCTAGAATTATGCAACGCCTGCCGTATTCGTACACATACCGACTATAGCGGCCGGGATGAGCGATAGTTTGAGTCGTGTCAGAGCAGTGCAGCTGAAATTGGCTCTCCCGAGACCGTCGTAGCGCGCTAAAATTATGCAACGCCTTCCGGATTCGTACACATGCTGGCTATAGCTGCCGGGAAAAGCGACAGTTTGAGTCGTGTCAGAGCAGTGTAGCTGAAATTGGCTCTCCTGAGACCGTCAGAAGCGCGCTAGAATTATGCAACGCCTTCCGGATTCGTACACATGCCGGCTATAGCGGCCGGGAAGAGCGACAGTTTGAGTCGTGTCAGAGCAGTGTAGCTGAAATTGGCTCTCCCGAGACCGTCGGAAGCGCGCTAGAATTATGCAACGCCTTCCGGATTCGTACACATGCCGGCTATAGCGGCCGGGAAGAGCGATAGTTTGAGTCGTGTCAGAGCAGTGCAGCTGAAATTGGCTCTCCCGAGACCATCGGAAGCGCGATATAATTGTGCAACGCCTTCCAGATTCATACACATGCCGGCTATAGCGGCCGGGAAGAGCGACAGTTTGAGTCGTGTCAGAGCAGTGTAGCTGAAATTGGCTCTCTAGAGACCGTCGGAAGCGCGCTAGAATTATGCAACGCCTGCCGTATTCGTACACATGCCGGCTATAGCGGCCGGGAAGAGCGATAGTTTGAGTAGTGTCAGAGCAGTGCAGCTGAAATTGGCTCTCCCGAGACCGTCGGAAGCGCGCTAGAATTATGCAACGCCTGCCGTATTCGTAAACATGCCGGCTATAGCGGCCGAGAAGAGCGATGGTTTGAGTCGTGTCAGAGCAGTGCAGCTGAAATTTGCTCTCCCGAGACCGTCGGAAGCGCGCTAGAATTGTGCAACGCCTTCCAGATTCATACACATGCCGGCTATAGCGGCCGGGAAGAGCGACAGTTTGAGTTGTGTCAGAGCAGTGTAGCTGAATTTGGCTCTCCCGAGACCGTCATAAGCGCGCTAGAATTATGCAACGCCTTCCGGATTCGTACACATGCCGGCAATAGCGGACGGGAAGAGCGATAGCTTGAGTCGTGTCAGAGCAGTTCAGCTTAAATTGGCTCTCTCGAGACCGTCGGAAGCGCGCTAGAATTATGCAACGCCTGCCTTATTCGTACACATGCCGGCTATAGCGGCCGGGAAGAGCGATAGTTTGAGTCGTGTCAGAGCAGTGCAGCGGAAATTGGCTCTCCCGAGACCGTCGGAAGCCCGCTAGGATTATGCAACGCCTTCCGGATTCGTACACATGCCGGCTATAGCGGACGGGAAGAGCGATAGCTTGAGTCGTGTCAGAGCAGTTCAGCTGAAATTGGCTCTCTCGAGACCGTCGGAAGCGCGCTAGAATAATGCAACGCCTTCCGGAATCGTACACATGCCGGCTATAGCAGCCGGGAAGAGCGATAGTTTGATTCGTGTCAGAGCAGTGCAGCTGAAATTTGCTCTCCAGAGACCGTCGGAAGCGCGCTATAATGATGCAACACCTGCCGTATTCGTACACATGCCGGCTATAGCGGCCGGGAAGAGCGATAGTTTGAGTCGTGTCAGAGCAGTTCAGCTGAAATTGGCTCTGCCGAGACCGTCGGAAGCGCGCTTGAATTATGCAACGCCTTCCGGATTCGTACGCATGCCGGCTATAGCGGCCGGGAAGAGCGACAGTTTGAGTCGTGTCAGAGCAGTGTAGCTGAAATTGGCTCTCTAGAGACCGTCGGAAGCGCGCTAGAATTATGCAACGCCTGCCGTATTAGTACTCAGGGCGGCTATAGCGGCCGGGAAGAGCGATAGTTTGAGTCGTGTCAGAGCAGTGGAGCGGAAATTGGCTCTCCTGAGACCATCGGAAGCGCGCTAGAATTATTCAACGCCTTCCGGATTCGTACATATGCCGGCTATAGCAGCCGGGGAGAGCGATAGTTTGAGTCGTGTCAGAGCAGTGCAGCTGAAATTGGCTCTCCCGAGACCATCGGAAGCGCGCTAGAATTGTGCAACGCCTTCCAGATTCATACACATGCCGGCTATAGCGGCCGGGAAGAGCGACAGTTTGAGTCGTGTCAGCAGTGTAGCTGAAATTGGCTCTCTAGAGACCGTCGGAAGCGCGCTAAAATTATGCAACGCCTGCCGTATTCGTACACATGCCGGCTATGGCGGCAGGGAAGAGCGATAGTTTGAGTCGTGTCAGAGCAGTGCAGCTGAAATTGGCTCTCCCGAGACCGTCGGAAGCGCGCTAGAATTGTGCGACGCCTTCCAGATTCATACACATGCCGGCTATAGCGGCCGGGAAGAGCGATAGTTTGAGTCGTGTCAGAGCAGTGCAGCGGAAATTGGCTCTCCCGAGACCGTCGTAAGCGCGCTAAAATTATGCAACGCCTTCCGGGTTCGTACACATGCTGGCTATACCTGCCGGGAAAAGCGACAGTTTGAGTCGTGTCAGAGCAGTGTAGCTGAAATTGGCTCTCCTGAGACCGTCAGAAGCGCGCTAGAATTATGCAACGCCTTCCGGATTCGTACACATGCCGGCTATAGCGGCCGGGAAGAGCGACAGTTTGAGTCGTGTCAGAGCAGTGTAGCTGAAATTGGCTCTCCCGAGACCGTCGGAAGCGCGCTAGAAATATGCAACGCCTTCCGGATTCGTACACATGCCGGCTATAGCGGCCGGGAAGAGCGATAGTTTGAGTCGTGTCAGAGCAGCGCAGCTGAAATTGGCTCTCCCGAGACCATCGGAAGCGCGATATAATTGTGCAACGCCTTCCAGATTCATACACATGCCGGCTATAGCGGCCGGGAAGAGCGACAGTTTGAGTCGTGTCAGAGCAGTGTAGCTGAAATTGGCTCTCTAGAGACCGTCGGAAGCGCGCTAGAATTATGCAACGCCTGCCGTATTCGTACACATGCCGGCTATAGCGGCCGGGAAGAGCGATAGTTTGAGTAGTGTCAGAGCAGTGCAGCTGAAATTGGCTCTCCCGAGACCATCGAAAGCGCGCTAGAATTGTGCAACGCCTTCCAGATTCATACACATGCCGGCTGTAGCGGCCGGGAAGAGCGACAGTTTGAGTCGTGTCAGAGCAGTGTAGCTGAAATTGGCTCTCTAGAGACCGTCGGAAGCGCGCTAGGATTATGCAACGCCTTCCGTAATCGTACACATGCCGGCTATAGCGGCCGGGAAGAGCGGTAGTTTGAGTCGTGTCAGAGCAGTGCAGCTGAAATTGGCTCTCCCGAGACCGTCGGAAGCGCGCTAGCATCAAGCAACGCCTGCCGTAATTGTACACATACCTACTATAGCGGCCGGGATGAGAAATAGTTTGAGTCGTGTCAGAGCAGTGCAGCTGAAATTGGCTCTCCCGAGACCGTCGGAAGCGCGCTAGAATAGTGCAACGCCTTCCAGATTCATACACATGCCGGCTATAGCGGCCGGGAAGAGCGACAGTTTGAGTCGTGTCAGAGCAGTGCAGCTGAAATTTGCTCTCCCGAGACCGTCGGAAGCGCGCTAGAATTATCCAACGCCTTCCGGATTCGTACACATGCCGGTTATAGCAGCCGGGAAGAGCGATAGTTTGAGTTGTGTCAGAGCAGTGCCGCTGAAATTGGCTCTCACGAGACCGTCGGAAGCGCGCTGGAATTGTGCAACGCCTGCCGTATTCGTACACATGCCGGCTATAGCGGCCGGGAAGAGCGATAGTTTGAGTCGTGTCAGAGCAGTGCAGCGAAAATTGGCTCTCCCGAGACCGTCGGAAGCGCGCTAGAATTATGCAACGCCTTCCGGATTCGTACACATGCCGGTTATAGCAGCCGGGAAGAGCGATAGTTTGAGTTGTGTCAGAGCAGTGCAGCTGAAATTGGCTCTCACGAGACCGTCGGAAGCGCGCTAGAATTGTGCGACGCCTTCGAGATTCATACACATGCCGTCTATAGCAGCCGGGAAGAGCGACAGTTGGAGTCGTGTCAGAGCATTGTAGCTGAAATTGGCTGTCTAGAGACCGTCGGAAGCGCGCTAGAATTATGCAACGCCTGCCGTATTCGTACACATGCCGGCTATAGCGGCCGGGAAGAGCGATAGTTTGAGTCGTGTCAAAGCAGTGCAGCGAAAATTGGCTCTCCTGAGACCGTCGGAAGTGCGCTAGAATTATGCAACACCTGCCGTATTCGTACACATGCCGGCTGTAGCGGCCGGGAAGAGCGATAGTTTGAGTCGTGTCAGAGCAGTTCAGCTGAAATTTGCCCTCCCGAGACCGTCGGAAGCGCGCTAGAATTATGCAACGCCTTCCAGATTCGTACACATGCCGGCTATAGCGGCCGGGAAGAGCGATAGCTTAGTCGTGTCTGAGCAGTGCAGCTGAAATTGGCTCTCCCGAGACCGTCGGAAGCGCGCTAGAATTATGCATCGCCTGCCGTATTCGTACACAAGCCGGCTATAGCGGCCGGGAGGAGCGATAGTTTGAGTCGTGTCAGAGCAGTGCAGCTGAAATTGGCTCTCCCGAGACCGTCGGAAGCGCGCTAGAATTATGCAACGCCTGCCGTATTCGTACACATGCCGGCTATAGCGGCCGGGAAGATAGATAGTTTGAGTCGTGTCAGAGCAGTGCAGCTGAAATTGGCTCTCCCGAGACCGTCGGAAGCGCGCTAGAATTATGCAACGCCTTCCGGATTCGTACACATGCCGGCTATAGCAGCCGGGAAGAGCGATAGTTTGAGTCGTGTCAGAGCAGTGCAGCTGAAATTGGCTCTCCCGAAACCGTCGGAAGCGCGCTAGAATTATGCAACGCCTTCCGGATTCGTACACATGCCGGCTATAGCGGACGGGAAGAGCGATAGTTTGAGTCGTGTCAGAGCAGTTCAGCTGAAATTGGCTCTCTCGAGACCGTCGGAAGCGCGCTAGAATTATGCAACGCCTTCCAGATTCGTACACATGCCGGCTATAGCGGCCGGGAAGAGCGATAGCTTAGTCGTGTCTGAGCAGTGCAGCTGAAATTGGCTCTCCCGAGACCGTCGGAAGCGCGCTAGAATTATGCATCGCCTGCCGTATTCGTACACATGCCGGCTATAGCGGCCGGGAAGATAGATAGTTTGAGTCGTGTCAGAGCAGTGCAGCTGAAATTGGCTCTCCCGAGACCGTCGGAAGCGCGCTAGAATTATGCAACGCCTTCCGGATTCGTACACATGCCGGCTATAGCAGCCGGGAAGAGCGATAGTTTGAGTCGTGTCAGAGCATTGCAGCTGAAATTGGCTCTCCCGAAACCGTCGGAAGCGCGCTAGAATTATGCAACGCCTTCCGGATTCGTACACATGCCGGCTATAGCGGACGGGAAGAGCGATAGTTTGAGTCGTGTCAGAGCAGTTCAGCTGAAATTGGCTCTCTCGAGACCGTCGGAAGCGCGCTAGAATTATGCAACGCCTTCCGGAATCGTACACATGCCGGCTATAGCAGCCGGGAAGAGCGATAGTTTGATTCGTGTCAGAGCAGTGCAGCTGAAATTTGCTCTCCAGAGACCGCCACAAGCGCTCTAGAATTACGCAACGCCTTCCGGATTCGTACACATCCCTGTTATAGCGGCCGGGAAGAGCGATATTTTGAGTCGTGCCAGAGCAGTGCAGCTGAAATTGGCTCTCCCGAGACCGTCGGAAGCGCGCTAGAATTATGCAACGCCTGCCGTATTCGTACACATGCCGGCTATAGCGGCCGGGAAGATAGATAGTTTGAGTCGTGTCAGAGCAGTGCAGCTGAAATTGGCTCTCCCGAGACCGTGGGAAGCGCGCTTGAATTATGCAACGCCTTCCGGATTCGTACGCATGCCGGCTATAGCGGCCGGAAAGAGCGATAGTTTGAGTCATGTCAGAGCAGTGCAGCTGAAATTGGCTCTCCCGAGACCGTCGGAAGTGCGCTAGAATTATGCAACGCCTTCCGGATTCGTACACATGCTGGCTATAGCAGCCGGGAAGAGCGATAGTTTGAGTCGTGTCAGAGCAGTGCAGCTGAAATTGTCTCTCCCGAGACCATCGGAAGCGCGCTATAATTGTGCAACGCCTTCCAGATGCATACACAAGCCGGCTATAGCGGCCGGGAAGAGCGACAGTTTGAGTCGTGTCAGAGCAGTGTAGCTGAAATTGGCTCTCTAGAGACCGTCGGAAGCGCGCTAGAATTATGCAACGCCTGACGTATTCGTACACATGCCGGCTATAGCGGCCGCGAAGAGCGATAGTTTGAGTCGTGTCAGAACAGTGCAGCGGAAATTGGCTCTCCTGAGACCATCGGAAGCGCGATAGAATTATTCAACGCCTTCCGTATTCGTACACATGCCGGCTATAGCGGCCGGGAAGAGCGATAGTTTGAGTCATGTCAGAGCAGTGCAGCTGAAATTGGCTCTCCCGAGACCGTCGGAAGCACGCTAGAATTGTGCGACGCCTTCCAGATTCATACACATGCCGGCTATAGCGGCCGGGAAGAGCGACAGTTTGAGTCGTGTCAGAGCAGTGTAGCTGAAATTGGCTCTCTAGAGACCGTCGGAAGCGCGCTAGAATTATGCAACGCCTGCCTTATTCGTACACATGCCGGCTATAGCGGCCGGGAAGAGCGATAGTTTGAGTCGTGTCGGAGCAGTGCAGCGGAAATTGGCTCTCCCGAGACCGTCGGAAGCCCGCTAGGATTATGCAACGCCTTCCGGATTCGTACTCATGCCGGCTATAGCGGACGGGAAGAGCGATAGCTTGAGTCGTGTCAGAGCAGTTCAGCTGAAATTGTCTCTCTCGAGACCGTCGGAAGCGCGCTAGAATTATGCAACGCCTTCCGGAATCGTACACATGCCGGCTATAGCAGCCGGGAAGAGCGATAGTTTGATTCGTGTCAGAGCAGTGCAGCTGAAATTTGCTCTCCCGAGACCGTCGGAAGCGCGCTAGAATTATGCAACGCCTTCCAGATTCGTACACATGCCGGCTATAGCGGCCGGGAAGAGCGATAGCTTAGTCGTGTCTGAGCAGTGCAGCTGAAATTGGCTCTCCCGAGACCGTCGGAAGCGCGCTAGAATTATGCATCGCCTGCCGTATTCGTACACATGCCGGCTATAGCGGCCGGGAAGATAGATAGTTTGAGTCGTGTCAGAGCAGTGCAGCTGAAATTGGCTCTCCCGAGACCGTCGGAAGCGCGCTAGAATTATGCAACGCCTTCCGGATTCGTACACATGCCGGCTATAGCAGCCGGGAAGAGCGATAGTTTGAGTCGTGTCAGAGCATTGCAGCTGAAATTGGCTCTCCCGAAACCGTCGGAAGCGCGCTAGAATTATGCAACGCCTTCCGGATTCGTACACATGCCGGCTATAGCGGACGGGAAGAGCGATAGTTTGAGTCGTGTCAGAGCAGTTCAGCTGAAATTGGCTCTCTCGAGACCGTCGGAAGCGCGCTAGAATTATGCAACGCCTTCCGGAATCGTACACATGCCGGCTATAGCAGCCGGGAAGAGCGATAGTTTGATTCGTGTCAGAGCAGTGCAGCTGAAATTTGCTCTCCAGAGACCGCCACAAGCGCTCTAGAATTACGCAACGCCTTCCGGATTCGTACACATCCCTGTTATAGCGGCCGGGAAGAGCGATATTTTGAGTCGTGCCAGAGCAGTGCAGCTGAAATTGGCTCTCCCGAGACCGTCGGAAGCGCGCTAGAATTATGCAACGCCTGCCGTATTCGTACACATGCCGGCTATAGCGGCCGGGAAGATAGATAGTTTGAGTCGTGTCAGAGCAGTGCAGCTGAAATTGGCTCTCCCGAGACCGTGGGAAGCGCGCTTGAATTATGCAACGCCTTCCGGATTCGTACGCATGCCGGCTATAGCGGCCGGAAAGAGCGATAGTTTGAGTCATGTCAGAGCAGTGCAGCTGAAATTGGCTCTCCCGAGACCGTCGGAAGTGCGCTAGAATTATGCAACGCCTTCCGGATTCGTACACATGCTGGCTATAGCAGCCGGGAAGAGCGATAGTTTGAGTCGTGTCAGAGCAGTGCAGCTGAAATTGTCTCTCCCGAGACCATCGGAAGCGCGCTATAATTGTGCAACGCCTTCCAGATGCATACACAAGCCGGCTATAGCGGCCGGGAAGAGCGACAGTTTGAGTCGTGTCAGAGCAGTGTAGCTGAAATTGGCTCTCTAGAGACCGTCGGAAGCGCGCTAGAATTATGCAACGCCTGACGTATTCGTACACATGCCGGCTATAGCGGCCGCGAAGAGCGATAGTTTGAGTCGTGTCAGAACAGTGCAGCGGAAATTGGCTCTCCTGAGACCATCGGAAGCGCGATAGAATTATTCAACGCCTTCCGTATTCGTACACATGCCGGCTATAGCGGCCGGGAAGAGCGATAGTTTGAGTCATGTCAGAGCAGTGCAGCTGAAATTGGCTCTCCCGAGACCGTCGGAAGCACGCTAGAATTGTGCGACGCCTTCCAGATTCATACACATGCCGGCTATAGCGGCCGGGAAGAGCGACAGTTTGAGTCGTGTCAGAGCAGTGTAGCTGAAATTGGCTCTCTAGAGACCGTCGGAAGCGCGCTAGAATTATGCAACGCCTGCCTTATTCGTACACATGCCGGCTATAGCGGCCGGGAAGAGCGATAGTTTGAGTCGTGTCGGAGCAGTGCAGCGGAAATTGGCTCTCCCGAGACCGTCGGAAGCCCGCTAGGATTATGCAACGCCTTCCGGATTCGTACTCATGCCGGCTATAGCGGACGGGAAGAGCGATAGCTTGAGTCGTGTCAGAGCAGTTCAGCTGAAATTGTCTCTCTCGAGACCGTCGGAAGCGCGCTAGAATTATGCAACGCCTTCCGGAATCGTACACATGCCGGCTATAGCAGCCGGGAAGAGCGATAGTTTGATTCGTGTCAGAGCAGTGCAGCTGAAATTTGCTCTCTAGAGACCGTCGGAAGCGCGCTATAATGATGCAACGCCTGCCGTATTCGTACACATGCCGGCTATAGCGGCCGGGAAGAGCGATAGTTTGAGTCGTGTCAGAGCAGTTCAGCTGAAATTGGCTCTGCCGAGACCGTCGGAAGCGCGCTTGAATTATGCAACGCCTTCCGGATTCGTACGCATGCCGGCTATAGCGGCCGGGAAGAGCGATAGTTTGAGTCGTGTCAGAGCAGTGCAGCTGAAATTGGCACTCCCGAGACCGTCGGAAGCGCGCTAGAATTATGCAACGCCTTCCGGATTCGTACACATGCCGGCTATAGCAGCCGGGAAGAGCGATAGTTTGAGTCGTGTCAGAGCAGTGCAGCTGAAATTGGCTCTCCCGAGACCATCGGAAGCGCGCTAGAATTGTGCAACGCCTTCCAGATTCATACACACGCCGGCTATAGCGGTAGGGAAGAGCGACAGTTTGAGTCGTGTCAGAGCAGTGTAGCTGAAATTGGCTCTCTAGAGACCGTCGGAAGCGCGCTAGAATTATGCAACGCCTGCCGTATTCGTACTCATGGCGGCTATAGCGGCCGGGAAGAGCGATAGTTTGAGTCGTGTCAGAGCAGTGGAGCGGAAATTGGCTCTCCTGAGACCATCGGAAGCGCGCTAGAATTATTCAACGCCTTCCGTATTCGTACACATGCCGGCTATAGCGGCCGGGAAGAGCGATAGTTTGAGTCATGTCAGAGCAGTGCAGCTGAAATTGGCTCTCCCGAGACCGTCGGAAGCGCGCTAGAATTGTGCGACGCCTTCCAGATTCATACACATGCCGGCTATAGCGGCCGGGAAGAGCGACAGTTTGAGTCGTGTCAGAGCAGTGTAGCTGAAATTGGCTCTCTAGAGACCGTCGGAAGCGCGCTAGAATTATGCAACGCCTTCCGTATTCGTACACATGCGGGCTATAGCGGCCGGGAAGAGCGATAGTTTGAGTCATGTCAGAGCAGTGCAGCTGAAATTTGCTCTCCAGAGACCGTCGCAAGCGCTCTAGAATTATGCAACGCCTTCCGGATTCGTACACATCCCTGTTATAGCGGCCGGGAAGAGCGATATTTTGAGTCGTGTCAGAGCAGTGCAGCTGAAATTGGCTCTCCCGAGACCGTCGGAAGCGCGCTAGAATTATGCAACGCCTTCCAGATTCGTACACATGCCGGCCATAGCGGCCGGGAAGAGCGATAGCTTAGTCGTGTCTGAGCAGTGCAGCTGAAATTGGCTCTCCCGAGACCGTCGGAAGCGTGCTAGAATTATGCAACGCCTGCCGTATTCGTACACATGCCGGCTATAGCGGCCGGGAAGATAGATAGTTTGAGTCGTGTCAGAGCAGTGCAGCTGAAATTGGCTCTCCCGAGACCGTCGGAAGCGCGCTATAATTATGCAACGCCTGCCGTATTCGCACACATGCCGGCTATAGCGGCCGGGAAGAGCGATAGTTTGAGTCGTGTCAGAGCAGTGCAGCTGAAATTGGCTCTCCCGAGACCGTCGGAAGCGCGCTAGAATTATGCAACGCCTGCCGTATTCGTACACATGCCGGCTATAGCGGACGGGAAGAGCGATAGTTTGAGTCGTGTCAGAGCAGTTCAGCTGAAATTGGCTCTCTCGAGACCGTCGGAAGCGCGCTAGAATTATGCAACGCCTTCCGGAATCGTACACATGCCGGCTATAGCAGCCGGGAAGAGCGATAGTTTGATTCGTGTCAGAGCAGTGCAGCTGAAATTTGCTCTCCAGAGACCGCCACAAGCGCTCTAGAATTATGCAACGCCTTCCGGATTCGTACACATCCCTGTTATAGCGGCCGGGAAGAGCGATATTTTGAGTCGTGCCAGAGCAGTGCAGCTGAAATTGGCTCTCCTGAGACCATCGGAAGCGTGCTAGAATTATGCATCGCCTGCCGTATTCGTACACAAGCCGGCTATAGCGGCCGGGAAGAGCGACAGTTTGAGTCGTGTCAGAGCAGTGCAGCTGAAATTGGCTCTCTAGAGACCGTCGGAAGCGCGCTAGAATTATGCAACGCCTGCCTTATTCGTACACATGCCGGCTATAGCGGCCGGGAAGAGCGATAGTTTGAGTCGTGTCAGAGCAGTGCGGCGGAAATTGGCTCTCCCGAGACCGTCGGAAGCCCGCTAGGATTATGCAACGCCTTCCGGATTCGTACACATGCCGGCTATAGCGGACGGGAAGAGCGATAGCTTGAGTCGTGTCAGAGCAGTTCAGCTGAAATTGGCTCTCTCGAGACCGTCGGAAGCGCGCTAGAATTATGCAACGCCTTCCGGAATCGTACACATGCCGGCTATAGCAGCCGGGAAGAGCGATAGTTTGATTCGTGTCAGAGCAGTGCAGCTGAAATTTGCTCTCCAGAGACCGTCGGAAGCGCGCTATAATGATGCAACGCCTGCCGTATTCGTACACATGCCGGCTATAGCGGCCGGGAAGAGCGATAGTTTTGAGTCGTGTCAGAGCAGTTCAGCTGAAATTGGCTCTGCCGAGACCGTCGGAAGCGCGCTTGAATTATGCAACGCCTTCCGGATTCGTACGCATGCCGGCTATAGCGGCCGGGAAGAGCGATAGTTTGAGTCGTGTCAGAGCAGTGCAGCTGAAATTCGCTCTCCCGAGACCATCGGAAGCGCGCTAGAATTGTGCAACGCCTTCCAGATTCATACACACGCCGGCTATAGCGGCCGGGAAGAGCGACAGTTTGAGTCGTGTCAGAGCAGTGTAGCTGAAATTGGCTCTCTAGAGACCGTCGGAAGCGCGCTAGAATTATGCAACGCCTGCCGTATTCGTACTCATGGCGGCTATAGCGGCCGGGAAGAGCGATAGTTTGAGTCGTGTCAGAGCAGTGGAGCGGAAATTGGCTCTCCTGAGACCATCGGAAGCGCGCTAGAATTATTCAACACCTTCCATATTCGTACACATGCCGGCTATAGCGGCCGGGAAGAGCGATAGTTTGAGTCATGTCAGAGCAGTGCAGCTGAAATTGGCTCTCTAGAGACCGTCGGAAGCGCGCTAGAATTATGCAACGCCTGCCGTATTCGTACTCATGGCGGCTATAGCGGCCGGGAAGAGCGATAGTTTGAGTCGTGTCAGAGCAGTGCAGCTGAAATTGGCTCTCCCGAGACCATCGGAAGCACGATATAATTGTGCAACGCCTTCCAGATTCATACACATGCCGGCTATAGCGGCCGGGAAGAGCGACAGTTTGAGTCGTGTCAGAGCAGTGTAGCTGAAATTGGCTCTCTAGAGACCGTCGGAAGCGCGCTAGAATTATGCAACGCCTGCCGTATTCGTACACATGCCGGCTATAGCGGCCGGGAAGATAGATAGTTTGAGTCGTGTCAGAGCAGTGCAGCTGAAATTGGCTCTCCCGAGACCGTCGGAAGCGCGCTATAATTATGCAACGCCTGCCGTATTCGCACACATGCCGGCTATAGCGGCCGGGAAGAGCGATAGTTTGAGTCGTGTCAGAGCAGTGCAGCTGAAATTGGCTCTCCCGAGACTGTCGGAAGCGCGCTAGAATTATGCAACGCCTTCCGGAATCGTACACATGCCGGCTATAGCAGCCGGGAAGAGCGATAGTTTGATTCGTGTCAGAGCAGTGCAGCTGAAATTTGCTCTCCAGAGACCGCCACAAGCGCTCTAGAATTATGCAACGCCTTCCGGATTCGTACACATCCCTGTTATAGCGGCCGGGAAGAGCGATATTTTGAGTCGTGCCAGAGCAGTGCAGCTGAAATTGGCTCTCCTGAGACCATCGGAAGCGCGATAGAATTATTCAACGCCTTCCGTATTCGTACACATGCCGGCTATAGCGGCCGGGAAGAGCGATAGTTTGAGTCATGTCAGAGCAGTGCAGCTGAAATTGGCTCTCCCGAGACCGTCGGAAGCACGCTAGAATTGTGCGACGCCTTCCAGATTCATACACATGCCGGCTATAGCGGCCGGGAAGAGCGACAGTTTGAGTCGTGTCAGAGCAGTGTAGCTGAAATTGGCTCTCTAGAGACCGTCGGAAGCGCGCTAGAATTATGCAACGCCTGCCTTATTCGTACACATGCCGGCTATAGCGGCCGGGAAGAGCGATAGTTTGAGTCGTGTCAGAGCAGTGCAGCGGAAATTGGCTCTCCCGAGACCGTCGGAAGCCCGCTAGGATTATGCAACGCCTTCCGGATTCGTACACATGCCGGCTATAGCGGACGGGAAGAGCGATAGCTTGTTTCGTGTCAGAGCAGTTCAGCTGAAATTGGCTCTTTCGAGACCGTCGGAAAAGCGCTAGAATTATGCAACGCCTTCCGGAATCGTACACATGCCGGCTATAGCAGCCGGGAAGAGCGATAGTTTGATTCGTGTCAGAGCAGTGCAGCTGAAATTTGCTCTCCAGAGACCGTCGGAAGCGCGCTATAATGATGCAACGCCTGCCGTATTCGTACACATGCCGGCTATAGCGGCCGGGAAGAGCGATAGTTTGAGTCGTGTCAGAGCAGTTCAGCTGAAATTGGCTCTGCCGAGACCGTCGGAAGCGCGCTTGAATTATGCAACGCCTTCCGGATTCGTACGCATGCCGGCTATAGCGGCCGGGAAGAGCGATAGTTTGAGTCGTGTCAGAGCAGTGCAGCTGAAATTGGCACTCCCGAGACCGTCGGAAGCGCGCTAGAATTATGCAATGCCTTCCGGATTCGTACACATGCCGGCTATAGCAGCCGGGAAGAGCGATAGTTTGAGTCGTGTCAGAGCAGTGCAGCTGAAATTCGCTCTCCCGAGACCATCGGAAGCGCGCTAGAATTGTGCAACGCCTTCCAGATTCATACACACGCCGGCTATAGCGGCCGGGAAGAGCGACAGTTTGAGTCGTGTCAGAGCAGTGTAGCTGAAATTGGCTCTCTAGAGACCGTCGGAAGCGCGCTAGAATTATGCAACGCCTGCCGTATTCGTACTCATGGCGGCTATAGCGGCCGGGAAGAGCGATAGTTTGAGTCGTGTCAGAGCAGTGGAGCGGAAATTGGCTCTCCTGAGACCATCGGAAGCGCGCTAGAATTATTCAACGCCTTCCGTATTCGTACACATGCCGGCTATAGCGGCCGGGAAGAGCGATAGTTTGAGTCATGTCAGAGCAGTGCAGCTGAAATTGGCTCTCCCGAGACCGTCGGAAGCGCGCTAGAATTGTGCGACGCCTTCCAGATTCATACACATGCCGGCTATAGCGGCCGGGAAGAGCGACAGTTTGAGTCGTGTCAGAGCAGTGTAGCTGAAATTGGCTCTCTAGAGACCGTCGGAAGCGCGCTAGAATTATGCAACGCCTTCCGTATTCGTACACATGCCGGCTATAGCGGCCGGGAAGAGCGATAGTTTGAGTCATGTCAGAGCAGTGCAGCTGAAATTGGCTCTCCCGAGACCCTCGGAAGCGCGCTAGAATTGTGCGACGCCTTCCAGATTCATACACATGCCGGCTATAGCGGCCGGGAAGAGCGATAGTTTGAGTCGTGTCAGAGCAGTGCAGCTGAAATTGGCTCTCCCGAGACCGTCGGAAGCGCGCTAGAATTATGCAACGCCTGCCGTATTCGTACACATGCCGGCTATAGCGGCCGGAAAGAGCGGTAGTTTGAGTCGTGTCAGAGCAGTGCAGCTGAAATTGGCTCTCCCGAGACCGTCGGAAGCGCGCTAGAATTATGCAACGCCTGCCGTATTCGTACACATACCGACTATAGCGGCCGGGAAGAGCGATAGTTTGAGTCGTGTCAGAGCAGTGCAGCTGAAATTGGCACTCCCGAGACCGTCGGAAGCGCGCTAGAATTATGCAACGCCTTCCGGATTCGTACACATGCCGGCTATAGCAGCCGGGAAGAGCGATAGTTTGAGTCGTGTCAGAGCAGTGCAGCTGAAATTCGCTCTCCCGAGACCATCGGAAGCGCGCTAGAATTGTGCAACGCCTTCCAGATTCATACACACGCCGGCTATAGCGGCCGGGAAGAGCGATAGTTTGAGTCATGTCAGAGCAGTGTAGCTGAAATTGGCTCTCTAGAGACCGTCGGAAGCGCGCTAGAATTATGCAACGCCTGCCGTATTCGTACTCATGGCGGCTATAGCGGCCGGGAAGAGCGATAGTTTGAGTCGTGTAAGAGCAGTGGAGCGGAAATTGGCTCTCCTGAGACCATCGGAAGCGCGCTAGAATTATTCAACGCCTTCCGTATTCGTACACATGCCGGCTATAGCGGCCGGGAAGAGCGATAGTTTGAGTCATGTCAGAGCAGTGCAGCTGAAATTGGCTCTCCCGAGACCGTCGGAAGCGCGCTAGAATTGTGCGACGCCTTCCAGATTCATACACATGCCGGCTATAGCGGCCGGGAAGAGCGACAGTTTGAGTCGTGTCAGAGCAGTGTAGCTGAAATTGGATCTCTAGAGACCGTCGGAAGCGCGCTAGAATTATGCAACGCCTTCCGTATTCGTACACATGCCGGCTATAGCGGCCGGGAAGAGCGATAGTTTGAGTCATGTCAGAGCAGTGCAGCTGAAATTGGCTCTCCCGAGACCCTCGGAAGCGCGCTAGAATTGTGCGACGCCTTCCAGATTCATACACATGCCGGCTATAGCGGCCGGGAAGAGCGATAGTTTGAGTCGTGTCAGAGCAGTGCAGCTGAAATTGGCTCTCCCGAGACCGTCGGAAGCGCGCTAGAATTATGCAACGCCTGCCGTATTCGTACACATGCCGGCTATAGCGGCCGGGAAGAGCGGTAGTTTGAGTCGTGTCAGAGCAGTGCAGCTGAAATTCGCTCTCCCGAGACCGTCGGAAGCGCGCTATAATCATGCAACGCCTGCCGTATTCGTACACATGCCGGCTATAGCGGCCGGGAAGAGCGATAGTTTGAGTCGTGTCAGAGCAGTTCAGCTGAAATTGGCTCTGCCGAGACCGTCGGAAGCGCGCTTGAATTATGCAACGCCTTCCAGATTCGTACGCATGCCGGCTATAGCGGCCGGCAAGAGCGATAGTTTGAGTCGTGTCAGAGCAGTGCAGCTGAAATTGGCTCTCCCGAGACCGTCCGAAGCGCGCTAGAATTATGCAACGCCTTCCGGATTCGTACACATGCCGTCTATAGCAGCCGGGAAGAGCGATAGTTTGAGTCGTGTCAGAGCAGTGTAGCTGAAATTGGCTCTCCTGAGACCGTCAGAAGCGCGCTAGATTTATGCATCGCCTGCCGTATTCGTACACAAGCCGGCTATAGCGGCCGGGAGGAGCGATAGTTTGAGTCGTGTCAGAGCAGTGCAGCTGAAATTGGCTCTCCCGAGACCGTCGGAAGCGCGCTAGAATTATGCAACGCCTGCCGTATTCGTACACATGCCGGCTATAGCGGCCGGGAAGATAGATAGTTTGAGTCGTGTCAGAGCAGTGCAGCTGAAATTGGCTCTCCCGAGACCGTCGGAAGCGCGCTAGAATTATGCAACGCCTTCCGGATTCGTACACATGCCGGCTATAGCAGCCGGGAAGAGCGATAGTTTGAGTCGTGTCAGAGCAGTGCAGCTGAAATTGGCTCTCCCGAGACCATCGGAAGTGCGCTAGATTGTGCAACGCCTTCCAGATTCATACACATGCCGGCTATAGCGGCCGGGAAGAGCGACAGTTTGAGTCGTGTCAGCAGTGTAGCTGAAATTGGCTCTCTAGAGACCGTCGGAAGCGCGCTAAAATTATGCAACGCCTTCCGGATTCGTACACATGCCGGCTATAGCGGCCGGGAAGAGCGATAGTTTGAGTCGTGTCAGAGCAGTGCAGCTGAAATTGGCTCTCCCGAGACCATCGGAAGCGCGATATAATTGTGCAACGCCTTCCAGATTCATACACATGCCGGCTATAGCGGCCGGGAAGAGCGACAGTTTGAGTCGTGTCAGAGCAGTGTAGCTGAAATTGGCTCTCTAGAGACCGTCGGAAGCGCGCTAGAATTATGCAACGCCTGCCGTATTCGTACACATGCCGGCTATAGCGGCCGGGAAGAGCGATAGTTTGAGTAGTGTCAGAGCAGTGCAGCTGAAATTGGCTCTCCCGAGACCATCGGAAGCGCGCTAGAATTGTGCAACGCCTTCCAGATTCATACACATGCCGGCTATAGCGGCCGGGAAGAGCGAAAGTTTGAGTTGTGTCAGAGCAGTGGAGCTGAATTTGGCTCTCCCGAGACCGTCATAAGCGCGCTAGAATTATGCAACGCCTTCCGGATTCGTACACATGCCGGCTATAGCGGACGGGAAGAGCGATAGCTTGAGTCGTGTCAGAGCAGTTCAGCTTAAATTGGCTCTCTCGAGACCGTCGGAAGCGCGCTAGAATTATGCAACGCCTTCCGGAATCGTACACATGCCGGCTATAGCAGCCGGGAAGAGCGATAGTTTGATTCGTGTCAGAGCAGTGCAGCTGAAATTTGCTCTCCAGAGACCGTCGCAAGCGCTCTAGAATTATGCAACGCCTTCCGGATTCGTACACATCCCTGTTATAGCGGCCGGGAAGAGCGATATTTTGAGTCGTGTCAGAGCAGTGCAGCTGAAATTGGCTCTCCCGAGACCGTCGGAAGCGCGCTAGAATTATGCAACGCCTTCACGATTCGTACACATGCCGGCTATAGCGGCCGGGAAGAGCGATAGCTTAGTCGTGTCTGAGCAGTGCAGCTGAAATTGGCTCTCCCGAGACCGTCGGAAGCGTGCTAGAATTATGCATCGCCTGCCGTATTCGTACACAAGCCGGCTATAGCGGCCGGGAAGAGCGACAGTTTGAGTCGTGTCCGAGCAGTGCAGCTGAAATTGGCTCTCCCGAGACCGTCGGAAGCGCGCTAGAATTATGCAACGCCTGCCGTATTCGTACACATGCCGGCTATAGCGGCCGGGAAGATAGATAGTTTGAGTCGTGTCAGAGCAGTGCAGCTGAAATTGGCTCTCCCGAGACCGTCGGAAGCGCGCTATAATTATGCAACGCCTGCCGTATTCGCACACATGCCGGCTATAGCGGCCGGGAAGAGCGATAGTTTGAGTCGTGTCAGAGCAGTGCAGCTGAAATTGGCTCTCCCGAGACCGTCGGAAGCGCGCTAGAATTATGCAACGCCTTCCAGATTCGTACACATGCCGGCTATAGCGGCCGGGAAGAGCGATAGCTTAGTCGTGTCTGAGCAGTGCAGCTGAAATTGGCTCTCCCGAGACCGTCGGAAGCGCGCTAGAATTATGCATCGCCTGCCGTATTCGTACACAAGCCGGCTATAGCGGCCGGGAGGAGCGATAGTTTGAGTCGTCTCAGAGCAGTGCAGCTGAAATTGGCTCTCCCGAGACCGTCGGAAGCGCGCTAGAATTATGCAACGCCAGCCGTATTCGTACACATGCTGGCTATAGCGGCCGTAAAGATAGATAGTTTGAGTCGTGTCAGAGCAGTGCAGCTGAAATTCGCTCTCCCGAGACCGTCGGAAGCGCGCTATAATCATGCAACGCCTGCCGTATTCATACACATGCCGGCTATAGCAGCCGGGAAGAGCGATAGTTTGATTCGTGTCAGAGCAGTGTAGCTGAAATTGGCTCTCCTGAGACCGTCAGAAGCGCGCTAGATTTATGCATCGCCTGCCGTATTCGTACACAAGCCGGCTATAGCGGCCGGGAGGAGCGATAGTTTGAGTCGTGTCAGAGCAGTGCAGCTGAAATTGGCTCTCCCGAGACCGTCGGAAGCGCGCTAAAATTATGCAACGCCTGCCGTATTCGTACACATGCCGGCTATAGCGGCCGGGAAGATAGATAGTTTGAGTCGTGTCAGAGCAGTGCAGCTGAAATTGGCTCTCCCGAGACCGTCGGAAGCGCGCTAGAATTATGCAACGCCTTCCGGATTCGTACACATGCCGGCTATAGCAGCCGGGAAGAGCGATAGTTTGAGTCGTGTCAGAGCAGTGCAGCTGAAATTGGCTCTCCCGAGACCATCGGAAGCGCGCTAGATTGTGCAACGCCTTCCAGATTCATACACATGCCGGCTATAGCGGCCGGGAAGAGCGACAGTTTGAGTCGTGTCAGCAGTGTAGCTGAAATTGGCTCTCTAGAGACCGTCGGAAGCGCGCTAAAATTATGCAACGCCTTCCGGATTCGTACACATGCCGGCTATAGCGGCCGGGAAGAGCGATAGTTTGAGTCGTGTCAGAGCAGTGCAGCTGAAATTGGCTCTCCCGAGACCATCGGAAGCGCGATATAATTGTGCAACGCCTTCCAGATTCATACACATGCCGGCTATAGCGGCCGGGAAGAGCGACAGTTTGAGTCGTGTCAGAGGAGTGTAGCGGAAATTGGCTCTCTAGAGACCGTCGGAAGCGCGCTAGAATTATGCAACGCCTGCCGTATTCGTACACATGCCGGCTATAGCGGCCGGGAAGAGCGATAGTTTGAGTAGTGTCAGAGCAGTGCAGCTGAAATTGGCTCTCCCGAGACCATCGGAAGCGCGCTAGAATTGTGCAACGCCTTCCAGATTCATACACATGCCGGCTATAGCGGCCGGGAAGAGCGACAGTTTGAGTTGTGTCAGAGCAGTGTAGCTGAATTTGGCTCTCCCGAGACCGTCATAAGCGCGCTAGAATTATGCAACGCCTTCCGGATTCGTACACATGCCGGCTATAGCGGACGGGAAGAGCGATAGCTTGAGTCGTGTCAGAGCAGTTCAGCTTAAATTGGCTCTCTCGAGACCGTCGGAAGCGCGCTAGAATTATGCAACGCCTTCCGGAATCGTACACATGCCGGCTATAGCAGCCGGGAAGAGCGATAGTTTGATTCGTGTCAGAGCAGTGCAGCTGAAATTTGCTCTCCAGAGACCGTCGCAAGCGCTCTAGAATTATGCAACGCCTTCCGGATTCGTACACATCCCTGTTATAGCGGCCGGGAAGAGCGATATTTTGAGTCGTGTCAGAGCAGTGCAGCTGAAATTGGCTCTCCCGAGACCGTCGGAAGCGCGCTAGAATTATGCAACGCCTTCCAGATTCGTACACATGCCGGCTATAGCGGCCGGGAAGAGCGATAGCTTAGTCGTGTCTGAGCAGTGCAGCTGAAATTGGCTCTCCCGAGACCGTCGGAAGCGTGCTAGAATTATGCATCGCCTGCCGTATTCGTACACAAGCCGGCTATAGCGGCCGGGAAGAGCGACAGTTTGAGTCGTGTCAGAGCAGTGCAGCTGAAATTGGCTCTCCCGAGACCGTCGGAAGCGCGCTAGAATTATGCAACGCCTGCCGTATTCGTACACATGCCGGCTATAGCGGCCGGGAAGATAGATAGTTTGAGTCGTGTCAGAGCAGTGCAGCTGAAATTGGCTCTCCCGAGACCGTCGGAAGCGCGCTATAATTATGCAACGCCTGCCGTATTCGCACACATGCCGGCTATAGCGGCCGGGAAGAGCGATAGTTTGAGTCGTGTCAGAGCAGTGCAGCTGAAATTGGCTCTCGCGAGACCGTCGGAAGCGCGCTAGAATTATGCATCGCCTGCCGTATTCGTACACAAGCCGGCTATAGCGGCCGGGAGGAGCGATAGTTTGAGTCGTGTCAGAGCAGTGCAGCTGAAATTGGCTCTCCCGAGACCGTCGGAAGCGCGCTAGAATTATGCAACGCCAGCCGTATTCGTACACATGCAGGCTATAGCGGCCGTAAAGATAGATAGTTTGAGTCGTGTCAGAGCAGTGCAGCTGAAATTCGCTCTCCCGAGACCGTCGGAAGCGCGCTATAATCATGCAACGCCTGCCGTATTCGTACACATGCCGGCTATAGCGGCCGGGAAGAGCGATAGTTTGAGTCGTGTCAGAGCAGTTCAGCTGAAATTGGCTCTGCCGAGACCGTCGGAAGCGCGCTTGAATTATGCAACGCCTTCCGGATTCGTACGCATGCCGGCTATAGCGGCCGGGAAGAGCGATAGTTTGAGTCGTGTCAGAGCAGTGCAGCTGAAATTGGCTCTCCCGAGACCGTCCGAAGCGCGCTAGAATTATGCAACGCCTGCCGTATTCGTACGCATGCGGCTATAGCGGCCGGGAAGATAGATAGTTTGAGTCGTGTCAGAGCAGTGCAGCTGAAATTGGCTCTCCCGAGACCGTCGGAAGCGCGCTAGAATTATGCAACGCCTTCCGGATTCGTACATATGCCGGCTATAGCAGCCGGGAAGAGCGATAGTTTGAGTCGTGTCAGAGCAGTGCAGCTGAAATTGGCTCTCCCGAGACCATCGGAAGCGCGCTAGAATTGTGCAACGCCTTCCAGATTCATACACATGCCGGCTATAGCGGCCGGGAAGAGCGACAGTTTGAGTCGTGTCAGCAGTGTAGCTGAAATTGGCTCTCTAGAGACCGTCGGAAGCGCGCTAAAATTATGCAACGCCTGCCGTATTCGTACACATGCCGGCTATGGCGGCCGGGAAGAGCGATAGTTTGAGTAGTGTCAGAGCAGTGCAGCTGAAAGTGGCTCTCCCGAGACCGTCGGAAGCGCGCTATAATCATGCAACGCCTGCCGTATTCGTACACATGCCGGCTATAGCGGCCGGGAAGAGCGATAGTTTGAGTCGTGTCAGAGCAGTGCAGCTGAAATTGGCTCTCCCGTGACCGTCGGAAGCGGCTAGAATTGTGCGACGCCTTCCAGATTCATACACATGCCGGCTATAGCGGCCGGGAAGAGCGATAGTTTGAGTCGTGTCAGAGCAGTGCAGCGGAAATTGGCTCTCCCGAGACCGTCGGAAGCCCGCTAGGATTATTCAACGCCTTCCGTATTCGTACACATGCCGGCTATAGCGGCCGGGAAGAGCGATAGTTTGAGTCGTGTCAGAGCAGTGCAGCTGAAATTGGCTCTCCCGAGACCATCGGAAGCGCGCTAGAATTGTGCAACGCCTTCCAGATTCATACACATGCCGGCTATAGCGGCCGGGAAGAGCGACAGTTTGAGTCGTGTCAGCAGTGTAGCTGAAATTGGCTCTCTAGAGACCGTCGGAAGCGCGCTAAAATTATGCAACGCCTGCCGTATTCGTACACATGCCGGCTATGGCGGCCGGGAAGAGCGATAGTTTGAGTAGTGTCAGAGCAGTGCAGCTGAAAGTGGCTCTCCCGAGACCGTCGGAAGCGCGCTATAATCATGCAACGCCTGCCGTATTCGTACACATGCCGGCTATAGCGGCCGGGAAGAGCGATAGTTTGAGTCGTGTCAGAGCAGTGCAGCTGAAATTGGCTCTCCCGTGACCGTCGGAAGCGGCTAGAATTGTGCGACGCCTTCCAGATTCATACACATGCCGGCTATAGCGGCCGGGAAGAGCGATAGTTTGAGTCGTGTCAGAGCAGTGCAGCGGAAATTGGCTCTCCCGAGACCGTCGGAAGCCCGCTAGGATTATGCAACGCCTTCCGTATTCGTACACATGCCGGCTTAGCGGCCGGGAAGAGCGATAGTTTGAGTCGTGTCAGAGCAGTGCAGCTGAAATTGGCTCTCCCGAGACCATCGGAAGCGCGATATAATTGTGCAACGCCTTCCAGATTCATAGACATGCCGGCTATAGCGGCCGGGAAGAGCGACAGTTTGAGTCGTGTCAGAGCAGTGTAGCTGAAATTGGCTCTCTAGAGACCGTCGGAAGCGCGCTAGAATTATGCAACGCCTGCCGTATTCGTACACATGCCGGCTATAGCGGCCGGGAAGAGCGATAGTTTGAGTAGTGTGAGAGCAGTGCAGCTGAAATTGGCTCTCCCGAGACCATCGGAAGCGCGCTAGAATTGTGCAACGCCTTCCAGATTCATACACATGCCGGCTATAGCGGCCGGGAAGAGCGACAGTTTGAGTTGTGTCAGAGCAGTGTAGCTGAATTTGGCTCTCCCGAGACCGTCATAAGCGCGCTAGAATTATGCAACGCCTTCCGGATTCGTACACATGCCGGCTATAGCGGACGGGAAGAGCGATAGCTTGAGTCGTGTCAGAGCAGTTCAGCTTAAATTGGCTCTCTCGAGACCGTCGGAAGCGCGCTAGAATTATGCAACGCCTTCCGGAATCGTACACATGCCGGCTATAGCAGCCGGGAAGAGCGATAGTTTGATTCGTGTCAGAGCAGTGCAGCTGAAATTTGCTCTCCAGAGACCGTCGCAAGCGCTCTAGAATTATGCAACGCCTTCCGGATTCGTACACATCCCTGTTATAGCAGCCGGGAAGAGCGATATTTTGAGTCGTGTCAGAGCAGTGCAGCTGAAATTGGCACTCCCGAGACTGTCGGAAGCGCGCTAGAATTATGCAACGCCTTCCAGATTCTTACACATGCCGGCTATAGCGGCCGGGAAGAGCGATAGCTTAGTCGTGTCTGAGCAGTGCAGCTGAAATTGGCTCTCCCGAGACCGTCGGAAGCGTGCTAGAATTATGCATCGCCTGCCGTATTCGTACACAAGCCGGCTATAGCGGCCGGGAAGAGCGACAGTTTGAGTCGTGTCAGAGCAGTGCAGCTGAAATTGGCTCTCCCGAGACCGTCGGAAGCGCGCTAGAATTATGCAACGCCTGCCGTATTCGTACACATGCCGGCTATAGCGGCCGGGAAGATAGATAGTTTGAGTCGTGTCAGAGCAGTGCAGCTGAAATTGGCTCTCCCGAGACCGTCGGAAGCGCGCTATAATTATGCAACGCCTGCCGTATTCGCACACATGCCGGCTATAGCGGCCGGGAAGAGCGATAGTTTGAGTCGTGTCAGAGCAGTGCAGCTGAAATTGGCTCTCCCGAGACCGTCGGAAGCGCGCTAGAATTATGCAACGCCTGCCGTATTCGTACACATGCCGGCTATAGCGGCCGGGAATAGCGATAGTTTGAGCCGTGTCAGAGCAGTTCAGCTGAAATTGGCTCTGCCGAGACCGTCGGTATCGCGCTAGAATTATGCAACGCCTTCCGGATTCGTACGCATGCCGGCTATAGCGGCCGGGAAGAGCGATAGTTTGAGTCGTGTCAGAGCAGTGCAGCTGAAATTGGCTCTCCCGAGACCATCGGAAGCGCGCTAGAATTGTGCAACGCCTTCCAGATTCATACACATGCCGGCTATAGCGGCCGGGAAGAGCGACAGTTTGAGTCGTGTCAGAGCAGTGTAGCTGAAATTGGCTCTCTAGAGACCGTCGGAAGCGCGCTAGAATTATGCAACGCCTGCCGTATTCGTACACATGCCGGCTATAGCGGCCGGAAAGAGCGATAGTTTGAGTAGTGTCAGAGCAGTGCAGTTGAAATTGGCTCTCCCGAGACCATCGGAAGCGCGCTAGAATTGTGCAACGCCTTCCAGATTCGTACACATGCCGGCTATAGCGGCCGGGAAGAGCGATAGCTTAGTCGTGTCTGAGCAGTGCAGCTGAAATTGGCTCTCCCGAGACCGTCGGAAGCGCGCTAGAATTATGCATCGCCTGCCGTATTCGTACACAAGCCGGCTATAGCGGCCGGGAGGAGCGATAGTTTGAGTCGTGTCAGAGCAGTGCAGCTGAAATTGGCTCTCCCGAGACCGTCGGAAGCGGCTAGAATTGTGCGACGCCTTCCAGATTCATACACATGCCGGCTATAGCGGCCGGGAAGATAGATAGTTTGAGTCGTGTCAGAGCAGTGCAGCTGAAATTGGCTCTCCCGAGACCGTCGGAAGCGCGCTATAATTATGCAACGCCTGCCGTATTCGCACACATGCCGGCTATAGCGGCCGGGAAGAGCGATAGTTTGAGTCGTGTCAGAGCAGTGCAGCTGAAATTGGCTCTCCCGAGACCGTCGGAAGCGCGCTAGAATTATGCAACGCCTGCCGTATTCGTACACATGCCGGCTATAGCGGCCGGGAATAGCGATAGTTTGAGTCGTGTCAGAGCAGTTCAGCTGAAATTGGCTCTCCCGAGACCGTCGGAAGCCCGCTAGGATTATTCAACGCCTTCCGTATTCGTACACATGCCGGCTATAGCGGCCGGGAAGAGCGATAGTTTGAGTCGTGTCAGAGCAGTGCAGCTGAAATGGGCTCTCCCGAGACCATCGGAAGCGCGCTAGAATTGTGCAACGCCTTCCAGATTCATACACATGCCGGCTATAGCGGCCGGGAAGAGCGACAGTTTGAGTCGTGTCAGCAGTGTAGCTGAAATTGGCTCTCTAGAGACCGTCGGAAGCGTGCTAGAATTATGCATCGCCTGCCGTATTCGTACACAAGCCGGCTATAGCGGCCGGGAAGAGCGACAGTTTGAGTCGTGTCAGAGCAGTGCAGCTGAAATTGGCTCTCCCGAGACCGTCGGAAACGCGCTAGAATTATGCAACGCCTGCCGTATTCGTACACATGCCGGCTATAGCGGCCGGGAAGATAGATAGTTTGAGTCGTGTCAGAGCAGTGCAGCTGAAATTGGCTCTCCCGAGACCGTCGGAAGCGCGCTATAATTATGCAACGCCTGCCGTATTCGCACACATGCCGGCTATAGCGGCCGGGAAGAGCGATAGTTTGAGTCGTGTCAGAGCAGTGCAGCTGAAATTGGCTCTCCCGAGACCGTCGGAAGCGCGCTAGAATTATGCAACGCCTGCCGTATTCGTACACATGCCGGCTATAGCGGCCGGGAATAGCGATAGTTTGAGTCGTGTCAGAGCAGTTCAGCTGAATTTGGCTCTCCCGAGACCGTCATAAGCGCGCTAGAATTATGCAACGCCTTCCGGATTCGTACACATGCCGGCTATAGCGGACGGGAAGAGCGATAGCTTGAGTCGTGTCAGAGCAGTTCAGCTTAAATTGGCTCTCTCGAGACCGTCGGAAGCGCGCTAGAATTATGCAACGCCTTCCGGAATCGTACACATGCCGGCTATAGCAGCCGGGAAGAGCGATAGTTTGATTCGTGTCAGAGCAGTGCAGCTGAAATTTGCTCTCCAGAGACCGTCGCAAGCGCTCTAGAATTATGCAACGCCTTCCGGATTCGTACACATCCCTGTTATAGCAGCCGGGAAGAGCGATATTTTGAGTCGTGTCAGAGCAGTGCAGCTGAAATTGGCACTCCCGAGACTGTCGGAAGCGCGCTAGAATTATGCAACGCCTTCCAGATTCTTACACATGCCGGCTATAGCGGCCGGGAAGAGCGATAGCTTAGTCGTGTCTGAGCAGTGCAGCTGAAATTGGCTCTCCCGAGACCGTCGGAAGCGTGCTAGAATTATGCATCGCCTGCCGTATTCGTACACAAGCCGGCTATAGCGGCCGGGAAGAGCGACAGTTTGAGTCGTGTCAGAGCAGTGCAGCTGAAATTGGCTCTCCCGAGACCGTCGGAAGCGCGCTAGAATTATGCAACGCCTGCCGTATTCGTACACATGCCGGCTATAGCGGCCGGGAAGATAGATAGTTTGAGTCGTGTCAGAGCAGTGCAGCTGAAATTGGCTCTCCCGAGACCGTCGGAAGCGCGCTATAATTATGCAACGCCTGCCGTATTCGCACACATGCCGGCTATAGCGGCCGGGAAGAGCGATAGTTTGAGTCGTGTCAGAGCAGTGCAGCTGAAATTGGCTCTCCCGAGACCGTCGGAAGCGCGCTAGAATTATGCAACGCCTGCCGTATTCGTACACATGCCGGCTATAGCGGCCGGGAATAGCGATAGTTTGAGTCGTGTCAGAGCAGTTCAGCTGAAATTGGCTCTGCCGAGACCGTCGGTATCGCGCTAGAATTATGCAACGCCTTCCGGATTCGTACGCATGCCGGCTATAGCGGCCGGGAAGAGCGATAGTTTGAGTCGTGTCAGAGCAGTGCAGCTGAAATTGGCTCTCCCGAGACCATCGGAAGCGCGCTAGAATTGTGCAACGCCTTCCAGATTCATACACATGCCGGCTATAGCGGCCGGGAAGAGCGACAGTTTGAGTCGTGTCAGAGCAGTGTAGCTGAAATTGGCTCTCTAGAGACCGTCGGAAGCGCGCTAGAATTATGCAACGCCTGCCGTATTCGTACACATGCCGGCTATAGCGGCCGGAAAGAGCGATAGTTTGAGTAGTGTCAGAGCAGTGCAGTTGAAATTGGCTCTCCCGAGACCATCGGAAGCGCGCTAGAATTGTGCAACGCCTTCCAGATTCGTACACATGCCGGCTATAGCGGCCGGGAAGAGCGATAGCTTAGTCGTGGCTGAGCAGTGCAGCTGAAATTGGCTCTCCCGAGACCGTCGGAAGCGCGCTAGAATTATGCATCGCCTGCCGTATTCGTACACAAGCCGGCTATAGCGGCCGGGAGGAGCGATAGTTTGAGTCGTGTCAGAGCAGTGCAGCTGAAATTGGCTCTCCCGAGACCGTCGGAAGCGGCTAGAATTGTGCGACGCCTTCCAGATTCATACACATGCCGGCTATAGCGGCCGGGAAGATAGATAGTTTGAGTCGTGTCAGAGCAGTGCAGCTGAAATTGGCTCTCCCGAGACCGTCGGAAGCGCGCTATAATTATGCAACGCCTGCCGTATTCGCACACATGCCGGCTATAGCGGCCGGGAAGAGCGATAGTTTGAGTCGTGTCAGAGCAGTGCAGCTGAAATTGGCTCTCCCGAGACCGTCGGAAGCGCGCTAGAATTATGCAACGCCTGCCGTATTCGTACACATGCCGGCTATAGCGGCCGGGAATAGCGATAGTTTGAGTCGTGTCAGAGCAGTTCAGCTGAAATTGGCTCTCCCGAGACCGTCGGAAGCCCGCTAGGATTATTCAACGCCTTCCGTATTCGTACACATGCCGGCTATAGCGGCCGGGAAGAGCGATAGTTTGAGTCGTGTCAGAGCAGTGCAGCTGAAATTGGCTCTCCCGAGACCATCGGAAGCGCGCTAGAATTGTGCAACGCCTTCCAGATTCATACACATGCCGGCTATAGCGGCCGGGAAGAGCGACAGTTTGAGTCGTGTCAGCAGTGTAGCTGAAATTGGCTCTCTAGAGACCGTCGGAAGCGCGCTAAAATTATGCAACGCCTGCCGTATTCGTACACATGCCGGCTATGGCGGCCGGGAAGAGCGATAGTTTGAGTAGTGTCAGAGCAGTGCAGCTGAAAGTGGCTCTCCCGAGACCGTCGGAAGCGCGCTATAATCATGCAACGCCTGCCGTATTCGTACACATGCCGGCTATAGCGGCCGGGAAGAGCGATAGTTTGAGTCGTGTCAGAGCAGTGCAGCTGAAATTGGCTCTCCCGTGACCGTCGGAAGCGGCTAGAATTGTGCGACGCCTTCCAGATTCATACACATGCCGGCTATAGCGGCCGGGAAGAGCGATAGTTTGAGTCGTGTCAGAGCAGTGCAGCGGAAATTGGCTCTCCCGAGACCGTCGGAAGCCCGCTAGGATTATGCAACGCCTTCCGTATTCGTACACATGCCGGCTATAGCGGCCGGGAAGAGCGATAGTTTGAGTCGTGTCAGAGCAGTGCAGCTGAAATTGGCTCTCCCGAGACCATCGGAAGCGCGATATAATTGTGCAACGCCTTCCAGATTCATACACATGCCGGCTATAGCGGCCGGGAAGAGCGACAGTTTGAGTCGTGTCAGAGCAGTGTAGCTGAAATTGGCTCTCTAGAGACCGTCGGAAGCGCGCTAGAATTATGCAACGCCTGCCGTATTCGTACACATGCCGGCTATAGCGGCCGGGAAGAGCGATAGTTTGAGTAGTGTGAGAGCAGTGCAGCTGAAATTGGCTCTCCCGAGACCATCGGAAGCGCGCTAGAATTGTGCAACGCCTTCCAGATTCATACACATGCCGGCTATAGCGGCCGGGAAGAGCGACAGTTTGAGTTGTGTCAGAGCAGTGTAGCTGAATTTGGCTCTCCCGAGACCGTCATAAGCGCGCTAGAATTATGCAACGCCTTCCGGATTCGTACACATGCCGGCTATAGCGGACGGGAAGAGCGATAGCTTGAGTCGTGTCAGAGCAGTTCAGCTTAAATTGGCTCTCTCGAGACCGTCGGAAGCGCGCTAGAATTATGCAACGCCTTCCGGAATCGTACACATGCCGGCTATAGCAGCCGGGAAGAGCGATAGTTTGATTCGTGTCAGAGCAGTGCAGCTGAAATTTGCTCTCCAGAGACCGTCGCAAGCGCTCTAGAATTATGCAACGCTTTCCGGATTCGTACACATCCCTGTTATAGCAGCCGGGAAGAGCGATATTTTGAGTCGTGTCAGAGCAGTGCAGCTGAAATTGGCACTCCCGAGACCGTCGGAAGCGCGCTAGAATTATGCAACGCCTTCCAGATTCTTACACATGCCGGCTATAGCGGCCGGGAAGAGCGATAGCTTAGTCGTGTCTGAGCAGTGCAGCTGAAATTGGCTCTCCCGAGACCGTCGGAAGCGTGCTAGAATTATGCATCGCCTGCCGTATTCGTACACAAGCCGGCTATAGCGGCCGGGAAGAGCGACAGTTTGAGTCGTGTCAGAGCAGTGCAGCTGAAATTGGCTCTCCCGAGACCGTCGGAAGCGCGCTAGAATTATGCAACGCCTGCCGTATTCGTACACATGCCGGCTATAGCGGCCGGGAAGATAGATAGTTTGAGTCGTGTCAGAGCAGTGCAGCTGAAATTGGCTCTCCCGAGACCGTCGGAAGCGCGCTATAATTATGCAACGCCTGCCGTATTCGCACACATGCCGGCTATAGCGGCCGGGAAGAGCGATAGTTTGAGTCGTGTCAGAGCAGTGCAGCTGAAATTGGCTCTCCCGAGACCGTCGGAAGCGCGCTAGAATTATGCAACGCCTGCCGTATTCGTACACATGCCGGCTATAGCGGCCGGGAATAGCGATAGTTTGAGTCGTGTCAGAGCAGTTCAGCTGAAATTGGCTCTGCCGAGACCGTCGGTATCGCGCTAGAATTATGCAACGCCTTCCGGATTCGTACGCATGCCGGCTATAGCGGCCGGGAAGAGCGATAGTTTGAGTCGTGTCAGAGCAGTGCAGCTGAAATTGGCTCTCCCGAGACCATCGGAAGCGCGCTAGAATTGTGCAACTCCTTCCAGATTCATACACATGCCGGCTATAGCGGCCGGGAAGAGCGACAGTTTGAGTCGTGTCAGAGCAGTGTAGCTGAAATTGGCTCTCTAGAGACCGTCGGAAGCGCGCTAGAATTATGCAACGCCTGCCGTATTCGTACACATGCCGGCTATAGCGGCCGGAAAGAGCGATAGTTTGAGTAGTGTCAGAGCAGTGCAGTTGAAATTGGCTCTCCCGAGACCATCGGAAGCGCGCTAGAATTGTGCAACGCCTTCCAGATTCGTACACATGCCGGCTATAGCGGCCGGGAAGAGCGATAGCTTAGTCGTGTCTGAGCAGTGCAGCTGAAATTGGCTCTCCCGAGACCGTCGGAAGCGCGCTAGAATTATGCATCGCCTGCCGTATTCGTACACAAGCCGGCTATAGCGGCCGGGAGGAGCGATAGTTTGAGTCGTGTCAGAGCAGTGCAGCTGAAATTGGCTCTCCCGAGACCGTCGGAAGCGCGCTAGAATTATGCAACGCCAGCCGTATTCGTACACATGCCGGCTATAGCGGCCGGGAAGATAGATAGTTTGAGTCGAGTCAGAGCAGTGCAGCTGAAATTGGCTCTCCCGAGACCGTCGGAAGCGCGCTATAATTATGCAACGCCTGCCGTATTCGTACACATGCCGGCTGTAGCGGCCGGGAAGAGCGATAGTTTGAGTCGTGTCAGAGCAGTTCAGCTGAAATTGGCTCTGCCGAGACCGTCGGAAGCGCGCTAGAATTATGCAACGCCTTCCAGATTCGTACACATGCCGGCTATAGCGGCCGGGAAGAGCGATATTTTGAGTCGTGTCAGAGCAGTGCAGCTGAAATTGGCTCTCTCGAGACCGTCGGAAGCGCGCTAGAATTATGCAACGCCTTCCAGATTCGTTCACATGCCGGCTATAGCGGCCGGGAAGAGCGATAGCTTAGTCGTGTCTGAGCAGTGCAGCTGAAATTGGCTCTCCCGAGACCGTCGGAAGCGCGCTAGAATTATGCATCGCCTGCCGTATTCGTACACAAGCCGGCTATAGCGGCCGGGAGGAGCGATAGTTTGAGTCGTGTCAGAGCAGTGCAGCTGAAATTGGCTCTCCCGAGACCGTCGGAAGCGCGCTAGAATTATGCAACGCCAGCCGTATTCGTACACATGCAGGCTATAGCGGCCGTAAAGATAGATAGTTTGAGTCGTGTCAGAGCAGTGCAGCTGAAATTCGCTCTCCCGAGACCGTCGGAAGCGCGCTATAATCATGCAACGCCTGCCGTATTCGTACACATGCCGGCTATAGCGGCCGGGAAGAGCGATAGTTTGAGTCGTGTCAGAGCAGTTCAGCTGAAATTGGCTCTGCCGAGACCGTCGGAAGCGCGCTTGAATTATGCAACGCCTTCCGGATTCGTACGCATGCCGGCTATAGCGGCCGGGAAGAGCGATAGTTTGAGTCGTGTCAGAGCAGTGCAGCTGAAATTGGCTCTCCCGAGACCGTCCGAAGCGCGCTAGAATTATGCAACGCCTTCCGGATTCGTACACATGCCGGCTATAGCAGCCGGGAAGAGCGATAGTTTGAGTCGTGTCAGAGCAGTGTAGCTGAAATTGGCTCTCCTGAGACCGTCAGAAGCGCGCTAGATTTATGCATCGCCTGCCGTATTCGTACACAAGCCGGCTATAGCGGCCGGGAGGAGCGATAGTTTGAGTCGTGTCAGAGCAGTGCAGCTGAAATTGGCTCTCCCGAGACCGTCAGAAGCGCGCTAGAATTATGCAACGCCTGCCGTATTCGTACACATGCCGGCTATAGCGGCCGGGAAGATAGATAGTTTGAGTCGTGTCAGAGCAGTGCAGCTGAAATTGGCTCTCCCGAGACCGTCGGAGGCGCGCTAGAATTATGCAACGCCTTCCGGATTCGTACACATGCCGGCTATAGCAGCCGGGAAGAGCGATAGTTTGAGTCGTGTCAGAGCAGTGCAGCTGAAATTGGCTCTCCCGAGACCATCGGAAGCGCGCTAGATTGTGCAACGCCTTCCAGATTCATACACATGCCGGCTATAGCGGCCGGGAAGAGCGACAGTTTGAGTCGTGTCAGCAGTGTAGCTGAAATTGGCTCTCTAGAGACCGTCGGAAGCGCGCTAAAATTATGCAACGCCTGCCGTATTCGTACACATGCCGGCTATGGCGGCCGGGAAGAGCGATAGTTTGAGTAGTGTCAGAGCAGTGCAGCTGAAATTGGCTCTCCCGAGACCATCGGAAGCGCGCTAGAATTGTGCAACGCCTTCCAGATTCATACACATGCTGGCTATAGCGGCCGGGAAGAGCGACAGTTTGAGTCGTGTCAGAGCAGTGTAGCTGAAATTGGCTCTCCTGAGACCGTTAGAAGCGCGCTAGAATTATGCAACGCCTTCCGGATTCCTACACATGCCAGCTATAGCGGCCGGGAAGAGCGACAGTTTGAGTCGTGTCAGAGCAGTGTAACTGAATTTGGCTCTCCCGAGACCGTCGGAAGCGCGCTAGAATTATGTAACGCCTTCCGGATTCGTACACATGCCGGCTATAGCGGACGGGAAGAGCGATAGTTTGAGTCGTGTCAGAGCAGTTCAGCTGAAATTGGCTCTCTCGAGACCGTCGGAAGCGCGCTAGAATTATGCAACGCCTTCCGGAATCGTACACATGCCGGCTATAGCAGCCGGGAAGAGCGATAGTTTAATTCGTGTCAGAGCAGTGCAGCTGAAATTTGCTCTCCAGAGACCGCCACAAGCGCTCTAGAATTATGCAACGCCTTCCGGATTCGTACACATCCCTGTTATAGCGGCCGGGAAGAGCGATATTTTGAGTCGTGTCAGAGCAGTGCAGCTGAAATTGGCTCTCCCGAGACCGTCGGAAGCGCGCTAGAATTATGCAACGCCTGCCGTATTCGTACACATGCCGGCTATAGCGGCCGGGAAGATAGATAGTTTGAGTCGAGTCAGAGCAGTGCAGCTGAAATTGGCTCTCCCGAGACCGTCGGAAGCGCGCTATAATTATGCAACGCCTGCCGTATTCGTACACATGCCGGCTGTAGCGGCCGGGAAGAGCGATAGTTTGAGTCGTGTCAGAGCAGTTCAGCTGAAATTGGCTCTGCCGAGACCGTCGGAAGCGCGCTAGAATTGTGCAACGCCTTCCAGATGCATACACAAGCCGGCTATAGCGGCCGGGAAGAGCGACAGTTTGAGTCGTGTCAGAGCAGTGTAGCTGAAATTGGCTCTCCTGAGACCGTCAGAAGCGCGCTAGATTTATGCATCGCCTGCCGTATTCGTACACAAGCCGGCTATAGCGGCCGGGAGGAGCGATAGTTTGAGTCTTGTCAGAGCAGTGCAGCTGAAATTGGCTCTCCCGAGACCGTCGGAAGCGCGCTAGAATTACGCAACGCCTGCCGTATTCGTACACATGCCGGCTATAGCGGCCGGGAAGATAGATAGTTTGAGTCGTGTCAGAGCAGTGCAGCTGAAATTGGCTCTCCCGAGACCGTCGGAAGCGCGCTAGAATTATGCAACGCCTTCCGGATTCGTACACATGCCGGCTATAGCAGCCGGGAAGAGCGATAGTTTGAGTCGTGTCAGAGCAGTGTAGCTGAAATTGGCTCTCCTGAGACCGTCAGAAGCGCGCTAGAATTATGCAACGCCTTCCGGATTTGTACACATGCCAGCTATAGCGGCCGGGAAGAGCGACAGTTTGAGTTGTGTCAGAGCAGTGTAGCTGAATTTGGCTCTCCCGAGACCGTCCGAAGCGCGCTAGAATTATGCAACGCCTTCCGGATTCGTACACATGCCGGCTATAGCGGACGGGAAGAGCGATAGCTTGAGTCGTGTCAGAGCAGTTCAGCTTAAATTGGCTCTCTCGAGACCGTCGGAAGCGCGCTAGATTTATGCAACGCCTTCCGGAATCGTACACATGCCGGCTATAGCAGCCGGGAAGAGCGATAGTTTGATTCGTGTCAGAGCAGTGCAGCTGAAATTTGCTCTCCAGAGACCGTCGCAAGCGCTCTAGCATTATGCAACGCCTTCCGGATTCGTACACATCCCTGTTATAGCGGCCGGGAAGAGCGATATTTTGAGTCGTGTCAGAGCAGTGCAGCTGAAATTGGCTCTCCCGAGACCGTCGGAAGCGCGCTAGAATTATGCAACGCCTTCCAGATTCGTACACATGCCGGCTATAGCGGCCGGGAAGAGCGATAGCTTAGTCGTGTCTGAGCAGTGCAGCTGAAATTGGCTCTCCCGAGACCGTCGGAAGCGTGCTAGAATTATGCATCGCCTGCCGTATTCGTACACAAGCCGGCTATAGCGGCCGGGAAGAGCGACAGTTTGAGTCGTGTCAGAGCAGTGCAGCTGAAATTGGCTCTCCCGAGACCGTCGGAAGCGCGCTAGAATTATGCAACGCCTGCCGTATTCGTACACAAGCCGGCTATAGCGGCCGGGAGGAGCGATAGTTTGAGTCGTGTCAGAGCAGTGCAGCTGAAATTGGCTCTCCCGAGACCGTCGGAAGCGCGCTAGAATTATGCAACGCCAGCCGTATTCGTACACATGCAGGCTATAGCGGCCGTAAAGATAGATAGTTTGAGTCGTGTCAGAGCAGTGCAGCTGAAATTCGCTCTCCCGAGACCGTCGGAAGCGCGCTATAATCATGCAACGCCTGCCGTATTCGTACACATGCCGGCTATAGCGGCCGCGAAGAGCGATAGTTTGAGTCGTGTCAGAGCAGTTCAGCTGAAATTGGCTCTGCCGAGACCGTCGGAAGCGCGCTTGAATTATGCAACGCCTTCCGGACTCGTACGCATGCCGGCTATAGCGGCCGGGAAGAGCGATAGTTTGAGTCGTGTCAGAGCAGTGCAGCTGAAATTGGCTCTCCCGAGACCGTCCGAAGCGCGCTAGAATTATGCAACGCCTTCCGGATTCGTACACATGCCGGCTATAGCAGCCGGGAAAGAGCGATAGTTTGAGTCGTGTCAGAGCAGTGTAGCTGAAATTGGCTCTCCTGAGACCGTCAGAAGCGCGCTAGATTTATGCATCGCCTGCCGTATTCGTACACAAGCCGGCTATAGCGGCCGGGAGGAGCGATAGTTTGAGTCGTGTCAGAGCAGTGCAGCTGAAATTGGCTCTCCCGAGACCGTCGGAAGCGCGCTAGAATTATGCAACGCCTGCCGTATTCGTACACATGCCGGCTATAGCGGCCGGGAAGATAGATAGTTTGAGTCGTGTCAGAGCAGTGCAGCTGAAATTGGCTCTCCCGAGACTGTCGGAAGCGCGCTAGAATTATGCAACGCCTTCCGGATTCGTACACATGCCGGCTATAGCAGCCGGGAAGAGCGATAGTTTGAGTCGTGTCAGAGCAGTGCAGCTGAAATTGGCTCTCCCGAGACCATCGGAAGCGCGCTAGATTGTGCAACGCCTTCCAGATTCATACACATGCCGGCTATAGCGGCCGGGAAGAGCGACAGTTTGAGTCGTGTCAGCAGTGTAGCTGAAATTGGCTCTCTAGAGACCGTCGGAAGCGCGCTAAAATTATGCAACGCCTGCCGTATTCGTACACATGCCGGCTATGGCGGCCGGGAAGAGCGATAGTTTGAGTAGTGTCAGAGCAGTGCAGCTGAAATTGGCTCTCCCGAGACCATCGGAAGCGCGCTAGAATTGTGCAACGCCTTCCAGATTCATACACATGCTGGCTATAGCGGCCGGGAAGAGCGACAGTTTGAGTCGTGTCAGAGCAGTGTAGCTGAAATTGGCTCTCCTGAGACCGTCAGAAGCGCGCTAGAATTATGCAACGCCTTCCGGATTCCTACACATGCCAGCTATAGCGGCCGGGAAGAGCGACAGTTTGAGTTGTGTCAGAGCAGTGTAGCTGAATTTGGCTCTCCCGAGACCGTCCGAAGCGCGCTAGAATTATGCAACGCCTTCCGGATTCGTACACATGCCGGCTATAGCGGACGGGAAGAGCGATAGCTTGAGTCGTGTCAGAGCAGTTCAGCTTAAATTGGCTCTCTCGAGACCGTCGGAAGCGCGCTAGATTTATGCAACGCCTTCCGGAATCGTACACATGCCGGCTATAGCAGCCGGGAAGAGCGATAGTTTGATTCGTGTCAGAGCAGTGCAGCTGAAATTTGCTCTCCAGAGACCGTCGCAAGCGCTCTAGAATTATGCAACGCCTTCCGGATTCGTACACATCCCTGTTATAGCGGCCGGGAAGAGCGATATTTTGAGTCGTGTCAGAGCAGTGCAGCTGAAATTGGCTCTCCCGAGACCGTCGGAAGCGCGCTAGAATTATGCAACGCCTTCCAGATTCGTACACATGCCGGCTATAGCGGCCGGGAAGAGCGATAGCTTAGTCGTGTCTGAGCAGTGCAGCTGAAATTGGCTCTCCCGAGACCGTCGGAAGCGTGCTAGAATTATGCATCGCCTGCCGTATTCGTACACAAGCCGGCTATAGCGGCCGGGAAGAGCGACAGTTTGAGTCGTGTCAGAGCAGTGCAGCTGAAATTGGCTCTCCCGAGACCGTCGGAAGCGCGCTAGAATTATGCAACGCCTGCCGTATTCGTACACAAGCCGGCTATAGCGGCCGGGAGGAGCGATAGTTTGAGTCGTGTCAGAGCAGTGCAGCTGAAATTGGCTCTCCCGAGACCGTCGGAAGCGCGCTAGAATTATGCAACGCCAGCCGTATTCGTACACATGCAGGCTATAGCGGCCGTAAAGATAGATAGTTTGAGTCGTGTCAGAGCAGTGCAGCTGAAATTCGCTCTCCCGAGACCGTCGGAAGCGCGCTATAATCATGCAACGCCTGCCGTATTCGTACACATGCCGGCTATAGCGGCCGCGAAGAGCGATAGTTTGAGTCGTGTCAGAGCAGTTCAGCTGAAATTGGCTCTGCCGAGACCGTCGGAAGCGCGCTTGAATTATGCAACGCCTTCCGGATTCGTACGCATGCCGGCTATAGCGGCCGGGAAGAGCGGTAGTTTGAGTCGTGTCAGAGCAGTGCAGCTGAAATTGGCTCTCCCGAGACCGTCCGAAGCGCGCTAGAATTATGCAACGCCTTCCGGATTCGTACACATGCCGGCTATAGCAGCCGGGAAAGAGCGATAGTTTGAGTCGTGTCAGAGCAGTGTAGCTGAAATTGGCTCTCCTGAGACCGTCAGAAGCGCGCTAGATTTATGCATCGCCTGCCGTATTCGTACACAAGCCGGCTATAGCGGCCGGGAGGAGCGATAGTTTGAGTCGTGTCAGAGCAGTGCAGCTGAAATTGGCTCTCCCGAGACCGTCGGAAGCGCGCTAGAATTATGCAACGCCTGCCGTATTCGTACACATGCCGGCTATAGCGGCCGGGAAGATAGATAGTTTGAGTCGTGTCAGAACAGTGCAGCTGAAATTGGCTCTCCCGAGACTGTCGGAAGCGCGCTAGAATTATGCAACGCCTTCCGGATTCGTACACATGCCGGCTATAGCAGCCGGGAAGAGCGATAGTTTGAGTCGTGTCAGAGCAGTGCAGCTGAAATTGGCTCTCCCGAGACCATCGGAAGCGCGCTAGATTGTGCAACGCCTTCCAGATTCATACACATGCCGGCTATAGCGGCCGGGAAGAGCGACAGTTTGAGTCGTGTCAGCAGTGTAGCTGAAATTGGCTCTCTAGAGACCGTCGGAAGCGCGCTAAAATTATGCAACGCCTGCCGTATTCGTACACATGCCGGCTATGGCGGCCGGGAAGAGCGATAGTTTGAGTAGTGTCAGAGCAGTGCAGCTGAAATTGGCTCTCCCGAGACCATCGGAAGCGCGCTAGAATTGTGCAACGCCTTCCAGATTCATACACATGCTGGCTATAGCGGCCGGGAAGAGCGACAGTTTGAGTCGTGTCAGAGCAGTGTAGCTGAAATTGGCTCTCCTGAGACCGTCAGAAGCGCGCTAGAATTATGCAACGCCTTCCGGATTCCTACACATGCCAGCTATAGCGGCCGGGAAGAGCGACAGTTTGAGTCGTGTCAGAGCAGTGTAACTGAATTTGGCTCTCCCGAGACCGTCGGAAGCGCGCTAGAATTATGTAACGCCTTCCGGATTCGTACACATGCCGGCTATAGCGGACGGGAAGAGCGATAGTTTGAGTCGTGTCAGAGCAGTTCAGCTGAAATTGGCTCTCTCGAGACCGTCGGAAGCGCGCTAGAATTATGCAACGCCTTCCGGAATCGTACACATGCCGGCTATAGCAGCCGGGAAGAGCGATAGTTTAATTCGTGTCAGAGCAGTGCAGCTGAAATTTGCTCTCCAGAGACCGCCACAAGCGCTCTAGAATTATGCAACGCCTTCCGGATTCGTACACATCCCTGTTATAGCGGCCGGGAAGAGCGATATTTTGAGTCGTGTCAGAGCAGTGCAGCTGAAATTGGCTCTCCCGAGACCGTCGGAAGCGCGCTAGAATTATGCAACGCCTGCCGTATTCGTACACATGCCGGCTATAGCGGCCGGGAAGATAGATAGTTTGAGTCGAGTCAGAGCAGTGCAGCTGAAATTGGCTCTCCCGAGACCGTCGGAAGCGCGCTATAATTATGCAACGCCTGCCGTATTCGTACACATGCCGGCTGTAGCGGCCGGGAAGAGCGATAGTTTGAGTCGTGTCAGAGCAGTTCAGCTGAAATTGGCTCTGCCGAGACCGTCGGAAGCGCGCTAGAATTGTGCAACGCCTTCCAGATGCATACACAAGCCGGCTATAGCGGCCGGGAAGAGCGACAGTTTGAGTCGTGTCAGAGCAGTGTAACTGAATTTGGCTCTCCCGAGACCGTCGGAAGCGCGCTAGATTTATGCATCGCCTGCCGTATTCGTACACAAGCCGGCTATAGCGGCCGGGAGGAGCGATAGTTTGAGTCGTGTCAGAGCAGTGCAGCTGAAATTGGCTCTCCCGAGACCGTCGGAAGCGCGCTAGAATTATGCAACGCCTGCCGTATTCGTACACATGCCGGCTATAGCGGCCGGGAAGATAGATAGTTTGAGTCGTGTCAGAGCAGTGCAGCTGAAATTGGCTCTCCCGAGACCGTCGGAAGCGCGCTAGAATTATGCAACGCCTTCCGGATTCGTACACATGCCGGCTATAGCAGCCGGGAAGAGCGATAGTTTGAGTCGTGTCAGAGCAGTGTAGCTGAAATTGGCTCTCCTGAGACCGTCAGAAGCGCGCTAGAATTATGCAACGCCTTCCGGATTCCTACACATGCCAGCTATAGCGGCCGGGAAGAGCGACAGTTTGAGTCGTGTCAGAGCAGTGTAACTGAATTTGGCTCTCCCGAGACCGTCGGAAGCGCGCTAGAATTATGTAACGCCTTCCGGATTCGTACACATGCCGGCTATAGCGGACGGGAAGAGCGATAGTTTGAGTCGTGTCAGAGCAGTTCAGCTGAAATTGGCTCTCTCGAGACCGTCGGAAGCGCGCTAGAATTATGCAACGCCTTCCGGAATCGTACACATGCCGGCTATAGCAGCCGGGAAGAGCGATAGTTTAATTCGTGTCAGAGCAGTGCAGCTGAAATTTGCTCTCCAGAGACCACCACAAGCGCTCTAGAATTATGCAACGCCTTCCGGATTCGTACACATCCCTGTTATAGCGGCCGGGAAGAGCGATATTTTGAGTCGTGTCACAGCAGTGCAGCTGAAATTGGCTCTCCCGAGACCGTCGGAAGCGCGCTAGAATTATGCAACGCCTGCCGTATTCGTACACATGCCGGCTATAGCGGCCGGGAAGATAGATAGTTTGAGTCGAGTCTGAGCAGTGTAGCTGAAATTGGCTCTCCTGAGACCGTCAGAAGCGCGCTAGAATTATGCAACGCCTTCCGGATTCCTGCACATGCCAGCTATAGCGGCCGGGAAGAGCGACAGTTTGAGTCGTGTCAGAGCAGTGTAACTGAATTTGGCTCTCCCGAGACCGTCGGAAGCGCGCTAGAATTATGTAACGCCTTCCGGATTCGTACACATGCCGGCTATAGCGGACGGGAAGAGCGATAGTTTGAGTCGTGTCAGAGCAGTTCAGCTGAAATTGGCTCTCCAGAGACCGCCACAAGCGCTCTAGAATTATGCAACGCCTGCCGTATTCGTACACATGCCGGCTATAGCGGCCGGGAAGATAGATAGTTTGAGTCGTGTCAGAGCAGTGCAGCTGAAATTGGCTCTCCCGAGACCGTCGGAAGCGCGCTAGAATTATGCAACGCCTTCCGGATTCGTACACATGCCGGCTATAGCAGCCGGGAAGAGCGATAGTTTGAGTCGTGTCAGAGCAGTGCAGCTGAAATTGGCTCTCCCGAGACCATCGGAAGCGCGCTAGATTGTGCAACGCCTTCCAGATTCATACACATGCCGGATATAGCGGCCGGGAAGAGCGACAGTTTGAGTCGTGTCAGAGCAGTGTAGCTGAAATTGGCTCTCCCGAGACCGTCGGAAGCCCGCTAGGATTATGCAACGCCTTCCGGATTCGTACACATGCCAGCTATAGCAGCCGGGAAGAGCGACAGTTTGAGTTGTGTCAGAGCAGTGTAGCTGAATTTGGCTCTCCCGAGACCGTCGGAAGCGCGCTTGAATTATGCAACGCCTGCCGTATTCGTACACATGCCGGCTATAGCGGCCGGGAAGAGCAATAGTTTGAGTCGTGTCAGAGCAGTGCAGCTGAAATTGGCTCTCCCGAGACCGTCGGAAGCGCGCTAGAATTATGCAACGCCTGCCGTATTCGTACACATGCCGGCTATAGCGGCCAGGAAGAGCGTTAGTTTGAGTCGTGTCAGAGCAGTTCAGCTGAAATTGCCTCTGCCGAGACCGTCCGTATCGCGCTAGAATTATGCAACGCCTTCCGGATTCGTACGCATGCCGGCTATAGCGGCCGGGAAGAGCGATAGTTTGAGTCGTGTCAGAGCAGTGCAGCTGAAATTGGCTCTCCCGAGACCGTCGGAAGCGCGCTAGAAATATGCAACGCCTTCTGGATTCGTACACATGCCGGCTATAGCAGCCGGGAAGAGCGATAGTTTGAGTCGTGTCAGAGCAGTGCAGCTGAAATTGGCTCTCCCGAGACCATCGGAAGCGCGCTAGAATTGTGCAACGCCTTCCAGATTCATACACATGCCGGCTATAGCGGCCGGGAAGAGCGACAGTTTGAGTCGTGTCAGAGCAGTGTAGCTGAAATTGGCTCTCTAGAGACCGTCGGAAGCGCGCTAGAATTATGCAACGCCTGCCGTATTCGTACACATGCCGGCTATAGCGGCCGGGAAGAGCGATAGTTTGAGTAGTGTCAGAGCAGTGCAGTTGAAATTGGCTCTCCCGAGACCATCGGAAGCGCGCTAGAATTGTGCAACGCCTTCCAGATTCATACACATGCCGGCTATAGCGGCCGGGAAGAGCGACAGTTTGAGTCGTGTCAGAGCAGTGTAGCTGAAATTGGCTCTCCTGAGACCGTCAGAAGCGCGCTAGAATTATGCAACGCCTTCCGGATTCGTACACATGCCAGCTATAGCGGCCGGGAAGAGCGACAGTTTGAGTCGTGTCAGAGCAGTGTAGCTGAATTTGGCTCTCCCGAAACCGTCGGAAGCGCGCTAGAATTATGCAACGCCTTCCGGATTCGTACACATGCCGGCTATAGCGGACGGGAAGAGCAATAGTTTGAGTCGTGTCAGAGCAGTTCAGCTGAAATTGGCTCTCTCGAGACCGTCGGAAGCACGCTACAATTATGCAACGCCTTCCGGAATCGTACACAAGCCGGCTATAGCAGCCGGGAAGAGCGATAGTTTGATTCGTGTCAGAGCAGTGCAGCTGAAATTTGCTCTCCAGAGATCGCCGCAAGCGCTCTAGAAATATGCAACGCCTTCCGGATTCGTACACATCCCTGTTATAGCGGCCGGGAAGAGCGATATTTTGAGTCGTGTCAGAGCAGTGCAGCTGAAATTGGCTCTCCCGAGACCGTCGGAAGCGCGCTAGAATTATGCAACGCCTTCCAGATTCGTACACATGCCGGCTATAGCGGCCGGGAAGAGCGATAGCTTAGTCGTGTCTGAGCAGTGCAGCTGAAATTGGCTCTCCCGAGACCGTCGGAAGCGCGCTAGAATTATGCAACGCCAGCCGTATTCGTACACATGCAGGCTATAGCGGCCGGAAAGATAGATAGTTTGAGTCGTGTCAGAGCAGTGCAGCTGAAATTCGCTCTCCCGAGACCGTCGGAAGCGCGCTATTATCATGCAACGCCTGCCGTATTCGTACACATGCCGGCTATAGCGGCCGGGAAGAGCGATAGTTTGAGTCGTGTCAGAGCAGTTCAGCTGAAATTGGCTCTGCCGAGACCGTCGGAAGCGCGCTTGAATTATGCAACGCCTTCCGGATTCGTACGCAAGCCGGCTATAGCGGCCGGGAAGAGCGATAGTTTGAGTCGTGTCAGAGCAGTGCGGCTGAAATTGGCTCTCCCGAGACCGTCGGAAGCGCGCTAGAATTATGCAACGCCTTCCGGATTCGTACACATGCCGGCTATAGCAGCCGGGAAGAGCGATAGTTTGAGTCGTGTCAGAGCAGTGTAGCTGAAATTGGCTCTCCTGAGACCGTCAGAAGCGCGCTAGAATTATGCATCGCCTGCCGTATTCGTACACAAGCCGGCTATAGCGGCCGGGAGGAGCGATAGTTTGAGTCGTGTCAGAGCAGTGCAGCTGAAATTGGCTCTCCCGAGACCGTCGGAAGCGCGCTAGAATTATGCAACGCCTTCCGGATTCGTACACATGCCGGCTATAGCAGCCGGGAAGAGCGATAGTTTGAGTCGTGTCAGAGCAGTGCAGCTGAAATTGGCTCTCCCGAGACCATCGGAAGCGCGCTAGAATTGTGCAACGCCTTCCAGATTCATACACATGCCGGCTATAGCGGCCGGGAAGAGCGACAGTTTGAGTCGTGTCAGCAGTGTAGCTGAAATTGGCTCTCTAGAGACCTTCGGAAGCGCGCTAAAATTATGCAACGCCTGCCGTATTCGTACACATGCCGGCTATAGCGGCCGGGAAGAGCGATAATTTGAGTAGTGTCAGAGCAGTGCAGCTGAAATTGGCTCTCCCGAGACCATCGGAAGCGCGCTAGAATTGTGCAACGCCTTCCAGATTCATACACATGCCGGCTATAGCGGCCGGGAAGAGCGACAGTTTGAGTCGTGTCAGAGCAGTGTAGCTGAAATTGGCTCTCCTGAGACCGTCAGAAGCGCGCTAGAATTATGTAACGCCTTCCGGATTCGTACACATGCCGGCTATAGCGGACGGGAAGAGCGATAGTTTGAGTCGTGTCAGAGCAGTTCAGCTGAAATTGTCTCTATCGAGACCGTCGGAAGCGCGCTAGAATTATGCAACGCCTTCCGGAATCGTACACATGCCAGCTATAGCAGCCGGGAAGAGCGATAGTTTGATTCGTGTCAGAGCAGTGCAGCTGAAATTTGCTCTCCAGAGACCGCCACAAGCGCTGTAGAATTATGCAACGCCTTCCGGATTCGTACACATCCCTGTTATAGCGGCCGGGAAGAGCGATATTTTGAGTCGTGTCAGAGCAGTGCAGCTGAAATTGGCTCTCCCGAGACCGTCGGAAGCGCGCTAGAATTATGCAACGCCTGCCGTATTCGTACACATGCCGGCTATAGCGGCCGGGAAGATAGATAGTTTGAGTCGTATCAGAGCAGTGCAGCTGAAATTGGCTCTCCCGAGACCGTCGGAAGCGCGCTATAATTATGCAACGCCTGCCGTATTCGTACACATGCCGGCTGTAGCGGCCGGGAAGAGCGATAGTTTGAGTCGTGTCACAGCAGTTCAGCTGAAATTGGCTCTGCCGAGACCGTCGGAAGCGCGCTTGAATTATGCAACGCCTTCCGGATTCGTACGCATGCCGGCTATAGCGGCCGGAAAGAGCGATAGTTTGAGTCGTGTCAGAGCAGTGCAGCTGAAATTGACTCTCCCGAGACCGTCGGAAGTGCGCAAGAATTATGCAACGCCTTCCGGATTCGTACACATGCCGGCTATAGCAGCTGGGAAGAGCGATAGTTTGAGTCGTGTCAAAGCAGTGCAGCTGAAAATGGCTCTCCCGAGACCATCGGAAGCGCGCTAGAATTGTGCAACGCCTTGCAGATGCATACACAAGCAGGCTATAGCGGCCGGGAAGAGCGACAGTTTGAGTCGTGTCAGAGCAGTGTAGCTGAAATTGGCTCTCTAGAGACCGTCGGAAGCGCGCTAGAATTATGCAACGCCTGCCGCATTCGTACACATGCCGGCTATAGCGGCCGGGAAGAGCGATAGTTTGAGTCGTGTCAGAACAGTGCAGCGTAAATTGGCTCTCCTGAGACCATCGGAAGCGCGATAGAATTATTCAACGCCTTCCGTATTCGTACACATGCCGGCTATAGCGGCCGGGAAGAGCGATAGTTTGAGTCATGTCAGAGCAGTGCAGCTGAAATTGGCTCTCCCGAGACCGTCGGAAGCGCGCTAGAATTGTGCGACGCCTTCCAGATTCATACACATGCCGGCTATAGCGGCCGGGAAGAGCGACAGTTTGAGTCGTGTCAGAGCAGTGTAGCTGAAATTGGCTCTCTAGAGACCGTCGGAAGCGCGCTAGAATTATGCAACGCCTGCCTTATTCGTACACATGCCGGCTATAGCGGCCGGGAAGAGCGATAGTTTGAGTCGTGTCAGAGCAGTGCAGCGGAAATTGGCTCTCCCGAGACCGTTGGAAGCCCGCTAGGATTATGCAACGCCTTCCGGATTCGAACACATGCCAGCTATAGCAGCCGGGAAGAGCGACAGTTTGAGTTGTGTCAGACCAGTGTAGCTGAATTTGGCTCTCCCGAGACCGTCGGAAGCGCGCTAGAATTATGCAACGCCTTCCGGATTCGTACACATGCCGGCTATAGCGGACGGGAAGAGCGATAGCTTGAGTCGTGTCAGAGCAGTTCAGCTGAAATTGGCTCTCTCGAGACCGTCGGAAGCGCGCTAGAATTATGCAACGCCTTCCGGAATCGTACACATGCCGGCTATAGCAGCCGGGAAGAGCGATAGTTTGATTCGTGTCAGAGCAGTGCAGCTGAAATTTGCTCTCCAGAGACCGTCGCAAGCGCTCTAGAATTATGCAACGCCTTCCGGATTCGTACACATCCCTGTTATAGCGGCCGGGAAGAGCGATATTTTGAGTCGTGTCAGAGCAGTGCAGCTGAAATTGGCTCTCCCGAGACCGTCGGAAGCGCGCTAGAATTATGCAACGCCTTCCAGATTCGTACACATGCCGGCTATAGCGGCCGGGAAGAGCGATAGCTTAGTCGTGTCTGAGCAGTGCAGCTGAAATTAGCTCTCCCGAGACCGTCGGAAGCGCGCTAGAATTATGCATCGCCTGCCGTATTCGTACACAAGCCGGCTATAGCGGCCGGGAGGAGCGATAGTTTGAGTCGTGTCAGAGCAGTGCAGCTGAAATTGGCTCTCCCGAGACCGTCGGAAGCGCGCGAGAATTATGCAACGCCTGCCGTATTCGTACACATGCCGGCTATAGCGGCCGGGAAGATAGATAGTTTGAGTCGTGTCAGAGCAGTGCAGCTGAAATTGGCTCTCCCGAGACCGTCGGAAGCGCGCTATAATGATGCAACGCCTGCCGTATTCGTACACATGCCGGCTATAGCGGCCGGGAAGAGCGATAGTTTGAGTCGTGTCAGAGCAGTTAAGCTGAAATTGGCTCTGCCGAGACCGTCGGAAGCGCACTTGAATTATGCAACGCCTTCCGGATTCGTACGCATGCCGGCTATAGCGGCCGGGAAGAGCGATAGTTTGAGTCGTGTCAGAGCAGTGCAGCTGAAATTGGCTCTCCCGAGACCGTCGGAAGCGCGCTAGAATTATGCAATGCCTTCTGGATTCGTACACATGCCGGCTATAGCAGCCGGGAAGAGCGATAGTTTGAGTCGTGTCAGAGCAGTGCAGCTGAAATTGGCTCTCCCGAGACCATCGGAAGCGCGCTAGAATTGTGCAACGCCTTCCAGATTCATACACATGCCGGCTATAGCGGCCGGGAAGAGCGACAGTTTGAGTCGTGTCAGAGCAGTGTAGCTGAATTTGGCTCTCCCGAAACCGTCGGAAGCGCGCTAGAATTATGCAACGCCTTCCGGATTCGTACACATGCCGGCTATAGCGGACGGGAAGAGCAATAGTTTGAGTCGTGTCAGAGCAGTTCAGCTGAAATTGGCTCTCTCGAGACCGTCGGAAGCACGCTACAATTATGCAACGCCTTCCGGAATCGTACACAAGCCGGCTATAGCAGCCGGGAAGAGCGATAGTTTGATTCGTGTCAGAGCAGTGCAGCTGAAATTTGCTCTCCAGAGATCGCCGCAAGCGCTCTTGAATTATGCAACGCCTTCCGGATTTGTACACATCCCTGTTATAGCGGCCGGGAAGAGCGATATTTTGAGTCGTGTCAGAGCAGTGCAGCTGAAATTGGCTCTCCCGAGACCGTCGGAAGCGCGCAAGAATTATGCAACGCCTTCCAGATTCGTACACATGCCGGCTATAGCGGCCGGGAAGAGCGATAGCTTAGTCGTGTCTGAGCAGTGCAGCTGAAATTGGCTCTCCCGAGACCGTCGGAAGCGCGCTAGAATTATGCAACGCCAGCCGTATTCGTACACATGCAGGCTATAGCGGCCGGAAAGATAGATAGTTTGAGTCGTGTCAGAGCAGTGCAGCTGAAATTCGCTCTCCCGAGACCGTCGGAAGCGCGCTATTATCATGCAACGCCTGCCGTATTCGTACACATGCCGGCTATAGCGGCCGGGAAGAGCGATAGTTTGAGTCGTGTCAGAGCAGTTCAGCTGAAATTGGCTCTGCCGAGACCGTCGGAAGCGCGCTTGAATTATGCAACGCCTTCCGGATTCGTACGCATGCCGGCTATAGCGGCCGGGAAGAGCGATAGTTTGAGTCGTGTCAGAGCAGTGCGGCTGAAATTGGCTCTCCCGAGACCGTCGGAAGCGCGCTAGAATTATGCAACGCCTTCCGGATTCGTACACATGCCGGCTATAGCAGCCAGGAAGAGCGATAGTTTGAGTCGTGTCAGAGCAGTGTAGCTGAAATTGGCTCTCCTGAGACCGTCAGAAGCGCGCTAGAATTATGCATCGCCTGCCGTATTCGTACACAAGCCGGCTATAGCGGCCGGGAGGAGCGATAGTTTGAGTCGTGTCAGAGCAGTGCAGCTGAAATTGGCTCTCCCGAGACCGTCGGAAGCGCGCTAGAATTATGCAACGCCTGCCGTATTCGTACACGTGCCGGCTATAGCGGCCGGGAAGATAGATAGTTTGAGTCGTGTCAGAGCAGTGCAGCTGAAATTGGCTCTCCCGAGACCGTCGGAAGCGCGCTAGAATTATGCAACGCCTGCCGTATTCGTACACATGCCGGCTATAGCGGCCGGGAAGAGCGATAATTTGAGTAGTGTCAGAGCAGTGCAGCTGAAATTGGCTCTCCCGAGACCATCCGAAGCGCGCTAGAATTGTGCAACGCCTTCCAGATTCATACACATGCCGGCTATAGCGGCCGGGAAGAGCGACAGTTTGAGTCGTGTCAGAGCAGTGTAGCTGAAATTGGCTCTCCTGAGACCGTCAGAAGCGCGCTAGAATTATGTAACGCCTTCCGGATTCGTACACATGCCGGCTATAGCGGACGGGAAGAGCGATAGTTTGAGTCGTGTCAGAGCAGTTCAGCTGAAATTGTCTCTATCGAGACCGTCGGAAGCGCGCTAGAATTATGCAACGCCTTCCGGAATCGTACACATGCCAGCTATAGCAGCCGGGAAGAGCGATAGTTTGATTCGTGTCAGAGCAGTGCAGCTGAAATTTGCTCTCCAGAGACCGCCACAAGCGCTCTAGAATTATGCAACGCCTTCCGGATTCGTACACATCCCTGTTATAGCGGCCGGGAAGAGCGATATTTTGAGTCGTGTCAGAGCAGTGCAGCTGAAATTGGCTCTCCCGGGACCGTCAGAAGCGCGCTAGAATTATGCAACGCCTGCCGTATTCGTACATATGCCGGCTATAGCGGCCGGGAAGAGCGATAGTTTGAGTCGTGTCAGAGCAGTGCAGCTGAAATTGGCTCTCCCGAGACCGTCGGAAGCGCGCTAGAATTATGCAACGCCTGCCGTATTCGTACACATGCCGGCTATAGCGGCCGGGAAGAGCGACAGTTTGAGTCGTGTCAGAGCAGTGTAGCTGAAATTGGCTCTCTAGAGACCGTCGGAAGCGCGCTAGGATTATGCAACGCCTTCCGTAATCGTACACATGCCGGCTATAGCGGCCGGGAAGAGCGATAGTTTGAGTCGTGTCAGAGCAGTGCAGCGGAAATTGGCTCTCCCGAGACCGTCGGAAGCCCGCTAGGTTTATGCAACGCCTTCCGTATTCGTACACATGCCGGCTATAGCGGCCGGGAAGAGCAATAGTTTGAGTCGTGTCAGAGCAGTGCAGCTGAAATTGGCTCTCCCGAGACCGTCGGAAGCGCGCTAGAATTATGCAACGCCTGCCGTATTCGTACACATGCCGGCTATAGCGGCCGGGAAGAGCGTTAGTTTGAGTCGTGTCAGAGCAGTTCAGCTGAAATTGGCTCTGCCGAGACCGTCCGTATCGCGCTAGAATTATGCAACGCCTTCCGGATTCGTACGCATGCCGGCTATAGCGGCCGGGAAGAGCGATAGTTTGAGTCGTGTCAGAGCAGTGCAGCTGAAATTGGCTCTCCCGAGACCGTCGGAAGCGCGCTAGAAATATGCAACGCCTTCTGGATTCGTACACATGCCGGCTATAGCAGCCTGGAAGAGCGATAGTTTGAGTCGTGTCAGAGCAGTGCAGCTGAAATTGGCTCTCCCGAGACCATCGGAAGCGCGCTAGAATTGTGCAACGCCTTCCAGATTCATACACATGCCGGCTATAGCGGCCGGGAAGAGCGACAGTTTGAGTCGTGTCAGAGCAGTGTAGCTGAAATTGGGTCTCTAGAGACCGTCGGAAGCGCGCTAGAATTATGCAACGCCTGCCGTATTCGTACACATGCCGGCTATAGCGGCCGGGAAGAGCGATAGTTTGAGTAGTGTCAGAGCAGTGCAGTTGAAATTGGCTCTCCCGAGACCATCGGAAGCGCGCTAGAATTGTGCAACGCCTTCCAGATTCATACACATGCCGGCTATAGCGGCCGGGAAGAGCGACAGTTTGAGTCGTGTCAGAGCAGTGTAGCTGAAATTGGCTCTCCTGAGACCGTCAGAAGCGCGCTAGAATTATGCAACGCCTTCCGGATTCGTACACATGCCAGCTATAGCGGCCGGGAAGAGCGACAGTTTGAGTCGTGTCAGAGCAGTGTAGCTGAATTTGGCTCTCCCGAAACCGTCGGAAGCGCGCTAGAATTATGCAACGCCTTCCGGATTCGTACACATGCCGGCTATAGCGGACGGGAAGAGCAATAGTTTGAGTCATGTCAGAGCAGTTCAGCTGAAATTGGCTCTCTCGAGACCGTCGGAAGCACGCTACAATTATGCAACGCCTTCCGGAATCGTACACAAGCCGGCTATAGCAGCCGGGAAGAGCGATAGTTTGATTCGTGTCAGAGCAGTGCAGCTGAAATTTGCTCTCCAGAGATCGCCGCAAGCGCTCTAGAATTATGCAACGCCTTCCGGATTCGTACACATCCCTGTTATAGCGGCCGGGAAGAGCGATATTTTGAGTCGTGTCAGAGCAGTGCAGCTGAAATTGGCTCTCCCGAGACCGTCGGAAGCGCGCTAGAATTATGCAACGCCTTCCAGATTCGTACACATGCCGGCTATAGCGGCCGGGAAGAGCGATAGCTTAGTCGTGTCTGAGCAGTGCAGCTGAAATTGGCTCTCCCGAGACCGTCGGAAGCGCGCTAGAATTATGCAACGCCAGCCGTATTCGTACACATGCAGGCTATAGCGGCCGGAAAGATAGATAGTTTGAGTCGTGTCAGAGCAGTGCAGCTGAAATTCGCTCTCCTGAGACCGTCGGAAGCGCGCTATTATCATGCAACGCCTGCCGTATTCGTACACATGCCGGCTATAGCGGCCGTTAAGAGCGATAGTTTGAGTCGTGTCAGAGCAGTTCAGCTGAAATTGGCTCTGCCGAGACCGTCGGAAGCGCGCTTGAATTATGCAACGCCTTCCGGATTCGTACGCATGCCGGCTATTGCGGCCGGGAAGAGCGATAGTTTGAGTCGTGTCAGAGCAGTGCGGCTGAAATTGGCTCTCCCGAGACCGTCGGAAGCGCGCTAGAATTATGCAACGCCTTCCGGATTCGTACACATGCCGGCTATAGCAGCCGGGAAGAGCGATAGTTTGAGTCGTGTCAGAGCAGTGCGGCTGAAATTGGCTCTCCCGAGACCGTCGGAAGCGCGCTAGAATTATGCAACGCCTTCCGGATTCGTACACATGCCGGCTATAGCAGCCAGGAAGAGCGATAGTTTGAGTCGTGTCAGAGCAGTGTAGCTGAAATGGGCTCTCCTGAGACCGTCAGAAGCGCGCTAGAATTATGCATCGCCTGCCGTATTCGTACACAAGCCGGCTATAGCGGCCGGGAGGAGCGATAGTTTGAGTCGTGTCAGAGCAGTGCAGCTGAAATTGGCTCTCCCGAGACCGTCGGAAGCGCGCTAGAATTATGCAACGCCTGCCGTATTCGTACACGTGCCGGCTATAGCGGCCGGGAAGATAGATAGTTTGAGTCGTGTCAGAGCAGTGCAGCTGAAATTGGCTCTCCCGAGACCGTCGGAAGCGCGCTAGAATTATGCAACGCCTGCCGTATTCGTACACATGCCGGCTATAGCGGCCGGGAAGAGCGATAATTTGAGTAGTGTCAGAGCAGTGCAGCTGAAATTGGCTCTCCCGAGACCATCCGAAGCGCGCTAGAATTGTGCAACGCCTTCCAGATTCATACACATGCCGGCTATAGCGGCCGGGAAGAGCGACAGTTTGAGTCGTGTCAGAGCAGTGTAGCTGAAATTGGCTCTCCTGAGACCGTCAGAAGCGCGCTAGAATTATGTAACGCCTTCCGGATTCGTACACATGCCGGCTATAGCGGACGGGAAGAGCGATAGTTTGAGTCGTGTCAGAGCAGTTCAGCTGAAATTGTCTCTATCGAGACCGTCGGAAGCGCGCTAGAATTATGCAACGCCTTCCGGAATCGTACACATGCCAGCTATAGCAGCCGGGAAGAGCGATAGTTTGATTCGTGTCAGAGCAGTGCAGCTGAAATTTGCTCTCCAGAGACCGCCACAAGCGCTCTAGAATTATGCAACGCCTTCCGGATTCGTACACATCCCTGTTATAGCGGCCGGGAAGAGCGATATTTTGAGTCGTGTCAGAGCAGTGCAGCTGAAATTGGCTCTCCCGGGACCGTCAGAAGCGCGCTAGAATTATGCAACGCCTGCCGTATTCGTACATATGCCGGCTATAGCGGCCGGGAAGAGCGATAGTTTGAGTCGTGTCAGAGCAGTGCAGCTGAAATTGGCTCTCCCGAGACCGTCGGAAGCGCGCTAGAATTATGCAACGCCTGCCGTATTCGTACACATGCCGGCTATAGCGGCCGGGAAGAGCGACAGTTTGAGTCGTGTCAGAGCAGTGTAGCTGAAATTGGCTCTCTAGAGACCGTCGGAAGCGCGCTAGGATTATGCAACGCCTTCCGTAATCGTACACATGCCGGCTATAGCGGCCGGGAAGAGCGATAGTTTGAGTCGTGTCAGAGCAGTGCAGCGGAAATTGGCTCTCCCGAGACCGTCGGAAGCCCGCTAGGTTTATGCAACGCCTTCCGTATTCGTACACCTGCCGGCTATAGCGGCCGGGAAGAGCAATAGTTTGAGTCGTGTCAGAGCAGTGCAGCTGAAATTGGCTCTCCCGAGACCGTCGGAAGCGCGCTAGAATTATGCAACGCCTGCCGTATTCGTACACATGCCGGCTATAGCGGCCGGGAAGAGCGTTAGTTTGAGTCGTGTCAGAGCAGTTCAGCTGAAATTGGCTCTGCCGAGACCGTCCGTATCGCGCTAGAATTATGCAACGCCTTCCGGATTCGTACGCATGCCGGCTATAGCGGCCGGGAAGAGCGATAGTTTGAGTCGTGTCAGAGCAGTGCAGCTGAAATTGGCTCTCCCGAGACCGTCGGAAGCGCGCTAGAAATATGCAACGCCTTCTGGATTCGTACACATGCCGGCTATAGCAGCCTGGAAGAGCGATAGTTTGAGTCGTGTCAGAGCAGTGCAGCTGAAATTGGCTCTCCCGAGACCATCGGAAGCGCGCTAGAATTGTGCAACGCCTTCCAGATTCATACACATGCCGGCTATAGCGGCCGGGAAGAGCGACAGTTTGAGTCGTGTCAGAGCAGTGTAGCTGAAATTGGGTCTCTAGAGACCGTCGGAAGCGCGCTAGAATTATGCAACGCCTGCCGTATTCGTACACATGCCGGCTATAGCGGCCGGGAAGAGCGATAGTTTGAGTAGTGTCAGAGCAGTGCAGGTGAAATTGGCTCTCCCGAGACCATCGGAAGCGCGCTAGAATTGTGCAACGCCTTCCAGATTCATACACATGCCGGCTATAGCGGCCGGGAAGAGCGACAGTTTGAGTCGTGTCAGAGCAGTGTAGCTGAAATTGGCTCTCCTGAGACCGTCAGAAGCGCGCTAGAATTATGCAACGCCTTCCGGATTCGTACACATGCCAGCTATAGCGGCCGGGAAGAGCGACAGTTTGAGTCGTGTCAGAGCAGTGTAGCTGAATTTGGCTCTCCCGAAACCGTCGGAAGCGCGCTAGAATTATGCAACGCCTTCCGGATTCGTACACATGCCGGCTATAGCGGACGGGAAGAGCAATAGTTTGAGTCATGTCAGAGCAGTTCAGCTGAAATTGGCTCTCTCGAGACCGTCGGAAGCACGCTACAATTATGCAACGCCTTCCGGAATCGTACACAAGCCGGCTATAGCAGCCGGGAAGAGCGATAGTTTGATTCGTGTCAGAGCAGTGCAGCTGAAATTTGCTCTCCAGAGATCGCCGCAAGCGCTCTAGAATTATGCAACGCCTTCCGGATTCGTACACATCCCTGTTATAGCGGCCGGGAAGAGCGATATTTTGAGTCGTGTCAGAGCAGTGCAGCTGAAATTGGCTCTCCCGAGACCGTCGGAAGCGCGCTAGAATTATGCAACGCCTTCCAGATTCGTACACATGCCGGCTATAGCGGCCGGGAAGAGCGATAGCTTAGTCGTGTCTGAGCAGTGCAGCTGAAATTGGCTCTCCCGAGACCGTCGGAAGCGCGCTAGAATTATACAACGCCAGCCGTATTCGTACACATGCAGGCTATAGCGGCCGGAAAGATAGATAGTTTGAGTCGTGTCAGAGCAGTGCAGCTGAAATTCGCTCTCCTGAGACCGTCGGAAGCGCGCTATTATCATGCAACGCCTGCCGTATTCGTACACATGCCGGCTATAGCGGCCGTTAAGAGCGATAGTTTGAGTCGTGTCAGAGCAGTTCAGCTGAAATTGGCTCTGCCGAGACCGTCGGAAGCGCGCTTGAATTATGCAACGCCTTCCGGATTCGTACGCATGCCGGCTATAGCGGCCGGGAAGAGCGATAGTTTGAGTCGTGTCAGAGCAGTGCGGCTGAAATTGGCTCTCCCGAGACCGTCGGAAGCGCGCTAGAATTATGCAACGCCTTCCGGATTCGTACACATGCCGGCTATAGCAGCCGGGAAGAGCGATAGTTTGAGTCGTGTCAGAGCAGTGTAGCTGAAATTGGCTCTCCTGAGACCGTCAGAAGCGCGCTAGAATTATGCATCGCCTGCCGTATTCGTACACAAGCCGGCTATAGCGGCCGGGAGGAGCGATAGTTTGAGTCGTGTCAGAGCAGTGCAGCTGAAATTGGCTCTCCCGAGACCGTCGGAAGCGCGCTAGAATTATGCAACGCCTGCCGTATTCGTACACATGCCGGCTATAGCGGCCGGGAAGATAGATAGTTTGAGTCGTGTCAGAGCAGTGCAGCTGAAATTGGCTCTCCCGAGACCGTCGGAAGCGCGCTAGAATTATGCAACGCCTTCCGGATTCGTACACATGCCGGCTATAGCGGCCGTTAAGAGCGATAGTTTGAGTCGTGTCAGAGCAGTTCAGCTGAAATTGGCTCTGCCGAGACCGTCGGAAGCGCGCTTGAATTATGCAACGCCTTCCGGATTCGTACGCATGCCGGCTATTGCGGCCGGGAAGAGCGATAGTTTGAGTCGTGTCAGAGCAGTGCGGCTGAAATTGGCTCTCCCGAGACCGTCGGAAGCGCGCTAGAATTATGCAACGCCTTCCGGATTCGTACACATGCCGGCTATAGCAGCCGGGAAGAGCGATAGTTTGAGTCGTGTCAGAGCAGTGCGGCTGAAATTGGCTCTCCCGAGACCGTCGGAAGCGCGCTAGAATTATGCAACGCCTTCCGGATTCGTACACATGCCGGCTATAGCAGCCAGGAAGAGCGATAGTTTGAGTCGTGTCAGAGCAGTGTAGCTGAAATGGGCTCTCCTGAGACCGTCAGAAGCGCGCTAGAATTATGCATCGCCTGCCGTATTCGTACACAAGCCGGCTATAGCGGCCGGGAGGAGCGATAGTTTGAGTCGTGTCAGAGCAGTGCAGCTGAAATTGGCTCTCCCGAGACCGTCGGAAGCGCGCTAGAATTATGCAACGCCTGCCGTATTCGTACACGTGCCGGCTATAGCGGCCGGGAAGATAGATAGTTTGAGTCGTGTCAGAGCAGTGCAGCTGAAATTGGCTCTCCCGAGACCGTCGGAAGCGCGCTAGAATTATGCAACGCCTGCCGTATTCGTACACATGCCGGCTATAGCGGCCGGGAAGAGCGATAATTTGAGTAGTGTCAGAGCAGTGCAGCTGAAATTGGCTCTCCCGAGACCATCCGAAGCGCGCTAGAATTGTGCAACGCCTTCCAGATTCATACACATGCCGGCTATAGCGGCCGGGAAGAGCGACAGTTTGAGTCGTGTCAGAGCAGTGTAGCTGAAATTGGCTCTCCTGAGACCGTCAGAAGCGCGCTAGAATTATGTAACGCCTTCCGGATTCGTACACATGCCGGCTATAGCGGACGGGAAGAGCGATAGTTTGAGTCGTGTCAGAGCAGTTCAGCTGAAATTGTCTCTATCGAGACCGTCGGAAGCGCGCTAGAATTATGCAACGCCTTCCGGAATCGTACACATGCCAGCTATAGCAGCCGGGAAGAGCGATAGTTTGATTCGTGTCAGAGCAGTGCAGCTGAAATTTGCTCTCCAGAGACCGCCACAAGCGCTCTAGAATTATGCAACGCCTTCCGGATTCGTACACATCCCTGTTATAGCGGCCGGGAAGAGCGATATTTTGAGTCGTGTCAGAGCAGTGCAGCTGAAATTGGCTCTCCCGGGACCGTCAGAAGCGCGCTAGAATTATGCAACGCCTGCCGTATTCGTACATATGCCGGCTATAGCGGCCGGGAAGAGCGATAGTTTGAGTCGTGTCAGAGCAGTGCAGCTGAAATTGGCTCTCCCGAGACCGTCGGAAGCGCGCTAGAATTATGCAACGCCTGCCGTATTCGTACACATGCCGGCTATAGCGGCCGGGAAGAGCGACAGTTTGAGTCGTGTCAGAGCAGTGTAGCTGAAATTGGCTCTCTAGAGACCGTCGGAAGCGCGCTAGGATTATGCAACGCCTTCCGTAATCGTACACATGCCGGCTATAGCGGCCGGGAAGAGCGATAGTTTGAGTCGTGTCAGAGCAGTGCAGCGGAAATTGGCTCTCCCGAGACCGTCGGAAGCCCGCTAGGTTTATGCAACGCCTTCCGTATTCGTACACCTGCCGGCTATAGCGGCCGGGAAGAGCAATAGTTTGAGTCGTGTCAGAGCAGTGCAGCTGAAATTGGCTCTCCCGAGACCGTCGGAAGCGCGCTAGAATTATGCAACGCCTGCCGTATTCGTACACATGCCGGCTATAGCGGCCGGGAAGAGCGTTAGTTTGAGTCGTGTCAGAGCAGTTCAGCTGAAATTGGCTCTGCCGAGACCGTCCGTATCGCGCTAGAATTATGCAACGCCTTCCGGATTCGTACGCATGCCGGCTATAGCGGCCGGGAAGAGCGATAGTTTGAGTCGTGTCAGAGCAGTGCAGCTGAAATTGGCTCTCCCGAGACCGTCGGAAGCGCGCTAGAAATATGCAACGCCTTCTGGATTCGTACACATGCCGGCTATAGCAGCCTGGAAGAGCGATAGTTTGAGTCGTGTCAGAGCAGTGCAGCTGAAATTGGCTCTCCCGAGACCATCGGAAGCGCGCTAGAATTGTGCAACGCCTTCCAGATTCATACACATGCCGGCTATAGCGGCCGGGAAGAGCGACAGTTTGAGTCGTGTCAGAGCAGTGTAGCTGAAATTGGGTCTCTAGAGACCGTCGGAAGCGCGCTAGAATTATGCAACGCCTGCCGTATTCGTACACATGCCGGCTATAGCGGCCGGGAAGAGCGATAGTTTGAGTAGTGTCAGAGCAGTGCAGGTGAAATTGGCTCTCCCGAGACCATCGGAAGCGCGCTAGAATTGTGCAACGCCTTCCAGATTCATACACATGCCGGCTATAGCGGCCGGGAAGAGCGACAGTTTGAGTCGTGTCAGAGCAGTGTAGCTGAAATTGGCTCTCCTGAGACCGTCAGAAGCGCGCTAGAATTATGCAACGCCTTCCGGATTCGTACACATGCCAGCTATAGCGGCCGGGAAGAGCGACAGTTTGAGTCGTGTCAGAGCAGTGTAGCTGAATTTGGCTCTCCCGAAACCGTCGGAAGCGCGCTAGAATTATGCAACGCCTTCCGGATTCGTACACATGCCGGCTATAGCGGACGGGAAGAGCAATAGTTTGAGTCATGTCAGAGCAGTTCAGCTGAAATTGGCTCTCTCGAGACCGTCGGAAGCACGCTACAATTATGCAACGCCTTCCGGAATCGTACACAAGCCGGCTATAGCAGCCGGGAAGAGCGATAGTTTGATTCGTGTCAGAGCAGTGCAGCTGAAATTTGCTCTCCAGAGATCGCCGCAAGCGCTCTAGAATTATGCAACGCCTTCCGGATTCGTACACATCCCTGTTATAGCGGCCGGGAAGAGCGATATTTTGAGTCGTGTCAGAGCAGTGCAGCTGAAATTGGCTCTCCCGAGACCGTCGGAAGCGCGCTAGAATTATGCAACGCCTTCCAGATTCGTACACATGCCGGCTATAGCGGCCGGGAAGAGCGATAGCTTAGTCGTGTCTGAGCAGTGCAGCTGAAATTGGCTCTCCCGAGACCGTCGGAAGCGCGCTAGAATTATACAACGCCAGCCGTATTCGTACACATGCAGGCTATAGCGGCCGGAAAGATAGATAGTTTGAGTCGTGTCAGAGCAGTGCAGCTGAAATTCGCTCTCCTGAGACCGTCGGAAGCGCGCTATTATCATGCAACGCCTGCCGTATTCGTACACATGCCGGCTATAGCGGCCGTTAAGAGCGATAGTTTGAGTCGTGTCAGAGCAGTTCAGCTGAAATTGGCTCTGCCGAGACCGTCGGAAGCGCGCTTGAATTATGCAACGCCTTCCGGATTCGTACGCATGCCGGCTATAGCGGCCGGGAAGAGCGATAGTTTGAGTCGTGTCAGAGCAGTGCGGCTGAAATTGGCTCTCCCGAGACCGTCGGAAGCGCGCTAGAATTATGCAACGCCTTCCGGATTCGTACACATGCCGGCTATAGCAGCCGGGAAGAGCGATAGTTTGAGTCGTGTCAGAGCAGTGTAGCTGAAATTGGCTCTCCTGAGACCGTCAGAAGCGCGCTAGAATTATGCATCGCCTGCCGTATTCGTACACAAGCCGGCTATAGCGGCCGGGAGGAGCGATAGTTTGAGTCGTGTCAGAGCAGTGCAGCTGAAATTGGCTCTCCCGAGACCGTCGGAAGCGCGCTAGAATTATGCAACGCCTGCCGTATTCGTACACATGCCGGCTATAGCGGCCGGGAAGATAGATAGTTTGAGTCGTGTCAGAGCAGTGCAGCTGAAATTGGCTCTCCCGAGACCGTCGGAAGCGCGCTAGAATTATGCAACGCCTTCCGGATTCGTACACATGCCGGCTATAGCAGCCGGGAAGAGCGATAGTTTGAGTCGTGTCAGAGCAGTGCAGCTGAAATTGGCTCTCCCGAGACCATCGGAAGCGCGCTAGAATTGTGCAACGCCTTCCAGATTCATACACATGCCGGCTATAGCGGCCGGGAAGAGCGACAGTTTGAGTCGTGTCAGCAGTGTAGCTGAAATTGGCTCTCTAGAGACCTTCGGAAGCGCGCTAAAATTATGCAACGCCTGCCGTGTTCGTACACATGCCGGCTATAGCGGCCGGGAAGAGCGATAATTTGAGTAGTGTCAGAGCAGTGCAGCTGAAATTGGCTCTCCCGAGACCATCGGAAGCGCGCTAGAATTGTGCAACGCCTTCCAGATTCATACACATGCCGGCTATAGCGGCCGGGAAGAGCGACAGTTTGAGTCGTGTCAGAGCAGTGTAGCTGAAATTGGCTCTCCTGAGACCGTCAGAAGCGCGCTAGAATTATGTAACGCCTTCCGGATTCGTACACATGCCGGCTATAGCGGACGGGAAGAGCGATAGTTTGAGTCGTGTCAGAGCAGTTCAGCTGAAATTGTCTCTATCGAGACCGTCGGAAGCGCGCTAGAATTATGCAACGCCTTCCGGAATCGTACACATGCCAGCTATAGCAGCCGGGAAGAGCGATAGTTTGATTCGTGTCAGAGCAGTGCAGCTGAAATTTGCTCTCCAGAGACCGCCACAAGCGCTCTAGAATTATGCAACGCCTTCCGGATTCGTACACATCCCTGTTATAGCGGCCGGGAAGAGCGATATTTTGAGTCGTGTCAGAGCAGTGCAGCTGAAATTGGCTCTCCCGGGACCGTCAGAAGCGCGCTAGAATTATGCAACGCCTGCCGTATTCGTACATATGCCGGCTATAGCGGCCGGGAAGAGCGATAGTTTGAGTCGTGTCAGAGCAGTGCAGCTGAAATTGGCTCTCCCGAGACCGTCGGAAGCGCGCTAGAATTATGCAACGCCTGCCGTATTCGTACACATGCCGGCTATAGCGGCCGGGAAGAGCGACAGTTTGAGTCGTGTCAGAGCAGTGTAGCTGAAATTGGCTCTCTAGAGACCGTCGGAAGCGCGCTAGGATTATGCAACGCCTTCCGTAATCGTACACATGCCGGCTATAGCGGCCGGGAAGAGCGATAGTTTGAGTCGTGTCAGAGCAGTGCAGCGGAAATTGGCTCTCCCGAGACCGTCGGAAGCCCGCTAGGTTTATGCAACGCCTTCCGTATTCGTACACATGCCGGCTATAGCGGCCGGGAAGAGCAATAGTTTGAGTCGTGTCAGAGCAGTGCAGCTGAAATTGGCTCTCCCGAGACCGTCGGAAGCGCGCTAGAATTATGCAACGCCTGCCGTATTCGTACACATGCCGGCTATAGCGGCCGGGAAGAGCGTTAGTTTGAGTCGTGTCAGAGCAGTTCAGCTGAAATTGGCTCTGCCGAGACCGTCCGTATCGCGCTAGAATTATGCAACGCCTTCCGGATTCGTACGCATGCCGGCTATAGCGGCCGGGAAGAGCGATAGTTTGAGTCGTGTCAGAGCAGTGCAGCTGAAATTGGCTCTCCCGAGACCGTCGGAAGCGCGCTAGAAATATGCAACGCCTTCTGGATTCGTACACATGCCGGCTATAGCAGCCTGGAAGAGCGATAGTTTGAGTCGTGTCAGAGCAGTGCAGCTGAAATTGGCTCTCCCGAGACCATCGGAAGCGCGCTAGAATTGTGCAACGCCTTCCAGATTCATACACATGCCGGCTATAGCGGCCGGGAAGAGCGACAGTTTGAGTCGTGTCAGAGCAGTGTAGCTGAAATTGGGTCTCTAGAGACCGTCGGAAGCGCGCTAGAATTATGCAACGCCTGCCGTATTCGTACACATGCCGGCTATAGCGGCCGGGAAGAGCGATAGTTTGAGTAGTGTCAGAGCAGTGCAGTTGAAATTGGCTCTCCCGAGACCATCGGAAGCGCGCTAGAATTGTGCAACGCCTTCCAGATTCATACACATGCCGGCTATAGCGGCCGGGAAGAGCGACAGTTTGAGTCGTGTCAGAGCAGTGTAGCTGAAATTGGCTCTCCTGAGACCGTCAGAAGCGCGCTAGAATTATGCAACGCCTTCCGGATTCGTACACATGCCAGCTATAGCGGCCGGGAAGAGCGACAGTTTGAGTCGTGTCAGAGCAGTGTAGCTGAATTTGGCTCTCCCGAAACCGTCGGAAGCGCGCTAGAATTATGCAACGCCTTCCGGATTCGTACACATGCCGGCTATAGCGGACGGGAAGAGCAATAGTTTGAGTCGTGTCAGAGCAGTTCAGCTGAAATTGGCTCTCTCGAGACCGTCGGAAGCACGCTACAATTATGCAACGCCTTCCGGAATCGTACACAAGCCGGCTATAGCAGCCGGGAAGAGCGATAGTTTGATTCGTGTCAGAGCAGTGCAGCTGAAATTTGCTCTCCAGAGATCGCCGCAAGCGCTCTAGAATTATGCAACGCCTTCCGGATTCGTACACATCCCTGTTATAGCGGCCGGGAAGAGCGATATTTTGAGTCGTGTCAGAGCAGTGCAGCTGAAATTGGCTCTCCCGAGACCGTCGGAAGCGCGCTAGAATTATGCAACGCCTTCCAGATTCGTACACATGCCGGCTATAGCGGCCGGGAAGAGCGATAGCTTAGTCGTGTCTGAGCAGTGCAGCTGAAATTGGCTCTCCCGAGACCGTCGGAAGCGCGCTAGAATTATGCAACGCCAGCCGTATTCGTACACATGCAGGCTATAGCGGCCGGAAAGATAGATAGTTTGAGTCGTGTCAGAGCAGTGCAGCTGAAATTCGCTCTCCTGAGACCGTCGGAAGCGCGCTATTATCATGCAACGCCTGCCGTATTCGTACACATGCCGGCTATAGCGGCCGTTAAGAGCGATAGTTTGAGTCGTGTCAGAGCAGTTCAGCTGAAATTGGCTCTGCCGAGACCGTCGGAAGCGCGCTTCAATTATGCAACGCCTTCCGGATTCGTACGCATGCCGGCTATAGCGGCCGGGAAGAGCGATAGTTTGAGTCGTGTCAGAGCAGTGCGGCTGAAATTGGCTCTCCCGAGACCGTCGGAAGCGCGCTAGAATTATGCAACGCCTTCCGGATTCGTACACATGCCGGCTATAGCAGCCGGGAAGAGCGATAGTTTGAGTCGTGTCAGAGCAGTGTAGCTGAAATTGGCTCTCCTGAGACCGTCAGAAGCGCGCTAGAATTATGCATCGCCTGCCGTATTCGTACACAAGCCGGCTATAGCGGCCGGGAGGAGCGATAGTTTGAGTCGTGTCAGAGCAGTGCAGCTGAAATTGGCTCTCCCGAGACCGTCGGAAGCGCGCTAGAATTATGCAACGCCTGCCGTATTCGTACACATGCCGGCTATAGCGGCCGGGAAGATAGATAGTTTGAGTCGTGTCAGAGCAGTGCAGCTGAAATTGGCTCTCCCGAGACCGTCGGAAGCGCGCTAGAATTATGCAACGCCTTCCGGATTCGTACACATGCCGGCTATAGCAGCCGGGAAGAGCGATAGTTTGAGTCGTGTCAGAGCAGTGCAGCTGAAATTGGCTCTCCCGAGACCATCGGAAGCGCGCTAGAATTGTGCAACGCCTTCCAGATTTATACACATGCCGGCTATAGCGGCCGGGAAGAGCGACAGTTTGAGTCGTGTCAGCAGTGTAGCTGAAATTGGCTCTCTAGAGACCTTCGGAAGCGCGCTAAAATTATGCAACGCCTGCCGTGTTCGTACACAAGCCGGCTATAGCGGCCGGGAAGAGCGATAATTTGAGTAGTGTCAGAGCAGTGCAGCTGAAATTGGCTCTCCCGAGACCATCGGAAGCGCGCTAGAATTGTGCAACGCCTTCCAGATTCATACACATGCCGGCTATAGCGGCCGGGAAGAGCGACAGTTTGAGTCGTGTCAGAGCAGTGTAGCTGAAATTGGCTCTCCTGAGACCGTCAGAAGCGCGCTAGAATTATGTAACGCCTTCCGGATTCGTACACATGCCGGCTATAGCGGACGGGAAGAGCGATAGTTTGAGTCGTGTCAGAGCAGTTCAGCTGAAATTGTCTCTATCGAGACCGTCGGAAGCGCGCTAGAATTATGCAACGCCTTCCGGAATCGTACACATGCCAGCTATAGCAGCCGGGAAGAGCGATAGTTTGATTCGTGTCAGAGCAGTGCAGCTGAAATTTGCTCTCCAGAGACCGCCACAAGCGCTCTAGAATTATGCAACGCCTTCCGGATTCGTACACATCCCTGTTATAGCGGCCGGGAAGAGCGATATTTTGAGTCGTGTCAGAGCAGTGCAGCTGAAATTGGCTCTCCCGAGACCGTCGGAAGCGCGCTAGAATTATGCAACGCCTGCCGTATTCGTACACATGCCGGCTATAGCGGCCGGGAAGATAGATAGTTTGAGTCGTATCAGAGCAGTGCAGCTGAAATTGGCTCTCCCGAGACCGTCGGAAGCGCGCTATAATTATGCAACGCCTGCCGTATTCGTACACATGCCGGCTGTAGCGGCCGGGAAGAGCGATAGTTTGAGTCGTGTCACAGCAGTTCAGCTGAAATTGGCTCTGCCGAGACCGTCGGAAGCGCGCTTGAATTATGCAACGCCTTCCGGATTCGTACGCATGCCGGCTATAGCGGCCGGAAAGAGCGATAGTTTGAGTCGTGTCAGAGCAGTGCAGCTGAAATTGACTCTCCCGAGACCGTCGGAAGTGCGCAAGAATTATGCAACGCCTTCCGGATTCGTACACATGCCGGCTATAGCAGCTGGGAAGAGCGATAGTTTGAGTCGTGTCAGAGCAGTGCAGCTGAAAATGGCTCTCCCGAGACCATCGGAAGCGCGCTAGAATTGTGCAACGCCTTGCAGATGCATACACAAGCAGGCTATAGCGGCCGGGAAGAGCGACAGTTTGAGTCGTGTCAGCAGTGTAGCTGAAATTGGCTCTCTAGAGACCTTCGGAAGCGCGCTAAAATTATGCAACGCCTGCCGTGTTCGTACACATGCCGGCTATAGCGGCCGGGAAGAGCGATAATTTGAGTAGTGTCAGAGCAGTGCAGCTGAAATTGGCTCTCCCGAGACCATCGGAAGCGCGCTAGAATTGTGCAACGCCTTCCAGATTCATACACATGCCGGCTATAGCGGCCGGGAAGAGCGACAGTTTGAGTCGTGTCAGAGCAGTGTAGCTGAAATTGGCTCTCCTGAGACCGTCAGAAGCGCGCTAGAATTATGTAACGCCTTCCGGATTCGTACACATGCCGGCTATAGCGGACGGGAAGAGCGATAGTTTGAGTCGTGTCAGAGCAGTTCAGCTGAAATTGTCTCTATCGAGACCGTCGGAAGCGCGCTAGAATTATGCAACGCCTTCCGGAATCGTACACATGCCAGCTATAGCAGCCGGGAAGAGGGATAGTTTGAGTCGTGTCAGAGCAGTGCAGCTGAAATTTGCTCTCCAGAGACCGCCACAAGCGCTCTAGAATTATGCAACGCCTTCCGGATTCGTACACATCCCTGTTATAGCGGCCGGGAAGAGCGATATTTTGAGTCGTGTCAGAGCAGTGCAGCTGAAATTGGCTCTCCCGGGACCGTCAGAAGCGCGCTAGAATTATGCAACGCCTGCCGTATTCGTACATATGCCGGCTATAGCGGCCGGGAAGAGCGATAGTTTGAGTCGTGTCAGAGCAGTGCAGCTGAAATTGGCTCTCCCGAGACCGTCGGAAGCGCGCTAGAATTATGCAACGCCTGCCGTATTCGTACACATGCCGGCTATAGCGGCCGGGAAGAGCGACAGTTTGAGTCGTGTCAGAGCAGTGTAGCTGAAATTGGCTCTCTAGAGACCGTCGGAAGCGCGCTAGGATTATGCAACGCCTTCCGTAATCGTACACATGCCGGCTATAGCGGCCGGGAAGAGCGATAGTTTGAGTCGTGTCAGAGCAGTGCAGCGGAAATTGGCTCTCCCGAGACCGTCGGAAGCCCGCTAGGTTTATGCAACGCCTTCCGTATTCGTACACATGCCGGCTATAGCGGCCGGGAAGAGCAATAGTTTGAGTCGTGTCAGAGCAGTGCAGCTGAAATTGGCTCTCCCGAGACCGTCGGAAGCGCGCTAGAATTATGCAACGCCTGCCGTATTCGTACACATGCCGGCTATAGCGGCCGGGAAGAGCGTTAGTTTGAGTCGTGTCAGAGCAGTTCAGCTGAAATTGGCTCTGCCGAGACCGTCCGTATCGCGCTAGAATTATGCAACGCCTTCCGGATTCGTACGCATGCCGGCTATAGCGGCCGGGAAGAGCGATAGTTTGAGTCGTGTCAGAGCAGTGCAGCTGAAATTGGCTCTCCCGAGACCGTCGGAAGCGCGCTAGAAATATGCAACGCCTTCTGGATTCGTACACATGCCGGCTATAGCAGCCTGGAAGAGCGATAGTTTGAGTCGTGTCAGAGCAGTGCAGCTGAAATTGGCTCTCCCGAGACCATCGGAAGCGCGCTAGAATTGTGCAACGCCTTCCAGATTCATACACATGCCGGCTATAGCGGCCGGGAAGAGCGACAGTTTGAGTCGTGTCAGAGCAGTGTAGCTGAAATTGGGTCTCTAGAGACCGTCGGAAGCGCGCTAGAATTATGCAACGCCTGCCGTATTCGTACACATGCCGGCTATAGCGGCCGGGAAGAGCGATAGTTTGAGTAGTGTCAGAGCAGTGCAGTTGAAATTGGCTCTCCCGAGACCATCGGAAGCGCGCTAGAATTGTGCAACGCCTTCCAGATTCATACACATGCCGGCTATAGCGGCCGGGAAGAGCGACAGTTTGAGTCGTGTCAGAGCAGTGTAGCTGAAATTGGCTCTCCTGAGACCGTCAGAAGCGCGCTAGAATTATGCAACGCCTTCCGGATTCGTACACATGCCAGCTATAGCGGCCGGGAAGAGCGACAGTTTGAGTCGTGTCAGAGCAGTGTAGCTGAATTTGGCTCTCCCGAAACCGTCGGAAGCGCGCTAGAATTATGCAACGCCTTCCGGATTCGTACACATGCCGGCTATAGCGGACGGGAAGAGCAATAGTTTGAGTCGTGTCAGAGCAGTTCAGCTGAAATTGGCTCTCTCGAGACCGTCGGAAGCACGCTACAATTATGCAACGCCTTCCGGAATCGTACACAAGCCGGCTATAGCAGCCGGGAAGAGCGATAGTTTGATTCGTGTCAGAGCAGTGCAGCTGAAATTTGCTCTCCAGAGATCGCCGCAAGCGCTCTAGAATTATGCAACGCCTTCCGGATTCGTACACATCCCTGTTATAGCGGCCGGGAAGAGCGATATTTTGAGTCGTGTCAGAGCAGTGCAGCTGAAATTGGCTCTCCCGAGACCGTCGGAAGCGCGCTAGAATTATGCAACGCCTTCCAGATTCGTACACATGCCGGCTATAGCGGCCGGGAAGAGCGATAGCTTAGTCGTGTCTGAGCAGTGCAGCTGAAATTGGCTCTCCCGAGACCGTCGGAAGCGCGCTAGAATTATGCAACGCCAGCCGTATTCGTACACATGCAGGCTATAGCGGCCGGAAAGATAGATAGTTTGAGTCGTGTCAGAGCAGTGCAGCTGAAATTCGCTCTCCTGAGACCGTCGGAAGCGCGCTATTATCATGCAACGCCTGCCGTATTCGTACACATGCCGGCTATAGCGGCCGTTAAGAGCGATAGTTTGAGTCGTGTCAGAGCAGTTCAGCTGAAATTGGCTCTGCCGAGACCGTCGGAAGCGCGCTTCAATTATGCAACGCCTTCCGGATTCGTACGCATGCCGGCTATAGCGGCCGGGAAGAGCGATAGTTTGAGTCGTGTCAGAGCAGTGCGGCTGAAATTGGCTCTCCCGAGACCGTCGGAAGCGCGCTAGAATTATGCAACGCCTTCCGGATTCGTACACATGCCGGCTATAGCAGCCGGGAAGAGCGATAGTTTGAGTCGTGTCAGAGCAGTGTAGCTGAAATTGGCTCTCCTGAGACCGTCAGAAGCGCGCTAGAATTATGCATCGCCTGCCGTATTCGTACACAAGCCGGCTATAGCGGCCGGGAGGAGCGATAGTTTGAGTCGTGTCAGAGCAGTGCAGCTGAAATTGGCTCTCCCGAGACCGTCGGAAGCGCGCTAGAATTATGCAACGCCTGCCGTATTCGTACACATGCCGGCTATAGCGGCCGGGAAGATAGATAGTTTGAGTCGTGTCAGAGCAGTGCAGCTGAAATTGGCTCTCCCGAGACCGTCGGAAGCGCGCTAGAATTATGCAACGCCTTCCGGATTCGTACACATGCCGGCTATAGCAGCCGGGAAGAGCGATAGTTTGAGTCGTGTCAGAGCAGTGCAGCTGAAATTGGCTCTCCCGAGACCATCGGAAGCGCGCTAGAATTGTGCAACGCCTTCCAGATTTATACACATGCCGGCTATAGCGGCCGGGAAGAGCGACAGTTTGAGTCGTGTCAGCAGTGTAGCTGAAATTGGCTCTCTAGAGACCTTCGGAAGCATGCTAAAATTATGCAACGCCTGCCGTGTTCGTACACAAGCCGGCTATAGCGGCCGGGAAGAGCGATAATTTGAGTAGTGTCAGAGCAGTGCAGCTGAAATTGGCTCTCCCGAGACCATCGGAAGCGCGCTAGAATTGTGCAACGCCTTCCAGATTCATACACATGCCGGCTATAGCGGCCGGGAAGAGCGACAGTTTGAGTCGTGTCAGAGCAGTGTAGCTGAAATTGGCTCTCCTGAGACCGTCAGAAGCGCGCTAGAATTATGTAACGCCTTCCGGATTCGTACACATGCCGGCTATAGCGGACGGGAAGAGCGATAGTTTGAGTCGTGTCAGAGCAGTTCAGCTGAAATTGTCTCTATCGAGACCGTCGGAAGCGCGCTAGAATTATGCAACGCCTTCCGGAATCGTACACATGCCAGCTATAGCAGCCGGGAAGAGCGATAGTTTGATTCGTGTCAGAGCAGTGCAGCTGAAATTTGCTCTCCAGAGACCGCCACAAGCGCTCTAGAATTATGCAACGCCTTCCGGATTCGTACACATCCCTGTTATAGCGGCCGGGAAGAGCGATATTTTGAGTCGTGTCAGAGCAGTGCAGCTGAAATTGGCTCTCCCGAGACCGTCGGAAGCGCGCTAGAATTATGCAACGCCTGCCGTATTCGTACACATGCCGGCTATAGCGGCCGGGAAGATAGATAGTTTGAGTCGTATCAGAGCAGTGCAGCTGAAATTGGCTCTCCCGAGACCGTCGGAAGCGCGCTATAATTATGCAACGCCTGCCGTATTCGTACACATGCCGGCTGTAGCGGCCGGGAAGAGCGATAGTTTGAGTCGTGTCACAGCAGTTCAGCTGAAATTGGCTCTGCCGAGACCGTCGGAAGCGCGCTTGAATTATGCAACGCCTTCCGGATTCGTACGCATGCCGGCTATAGCGGCCGGAAAGAGCGATAGTTTGAGTCGTGTCAGAGCAGTGCAGCTGAAATTGACTCTCCCGAGACCGTCGGAAGTGCGCAAGAATTATGCAACGCCTTCCGGATTCGTACACATGCCGGCTATAGCAGCTGGGAAGAGCGATAGTTTGAGTCGTGTCAGAGCAGTGCAGCTGAAAATGGCTCTCCCGAGACCATCGGAAGCGCGCTAGAATTGTGCAACGCCTTGCAGATGCATACACAAGCAGGCTATAGCGGCCGGGAAGAGCGACAGTTTGAGTCGTGTCAGAGCAGTGTAGCTGAAATTGGCTCTCTAGAGACCGTCGGAAGCGCGCTAGAATTATGCAACGCCTGCCGCATTCGTACACATGCCGGCTATAGCGGCCGGGAAGAGCGATTGTTTGAGTCGTGTCAGAACAGTGCAGCGTAAATTGGCTCTCCTGAGACCATCGGAAGCGCGATAGAATTATTCAACGCCTTCCGTATTCGTACACATGCCGGCTATAGCGGCCAGGAAGAGCGATAGTTTGAGTCATGTCAGAGCAGTGCAGCTGAAATTGGCTCTCCCGAGACCGTCGGAAGCGCGCTAGAATTGTGCGACGCCTTCCAGGTTCATACACATGCCGGCTATAGCGGCCGGGAAGAGCGACAGTTTGAGTCGTGTCAGAGCAGTGTAGCTGAAATTGGCTCTCTAGAGACCGTCGGAAGCGCGCTAGAATTATGCAACGCCTGCCTTATTCGTACACATGCCGGCTATAGCGGCCGGGAAGAGCGATAGTTTGAGTCGTGTCAGAGCAGTGCAGCGGAAATTGGCTCTCCCGAGACCGTCGGAAGCCCGCTAGGATTATGCAACGCCTTCCGGATTCGTACACATGCCAGCTATAGCAGCCGGGAAGAGCGACAGTTTGAGTTGTGTCAGAGCAGTGTAGCTGAATTTGGCTCTCCCGAGACCGTCGGAAGCGCGCTAGAATTATGCAACGCCTTCCGGATTCGTACACATGCCGGCTATAGCGGACGGGAAGAGCGATAGCTTGAGTCGTGTCAGAGCAGTTCAGCTGAAATTGGCTCTCTCGAGACCGTCGGAAGCGCGCTAGAATTATGCAACGCCTTCCGGAATCGTACACATGCCGGCTATAGCAGCCGGGAAGAGCGATAGTTTGATTCGTGTCAGAGCAGTGCAGCTGAAATTTGCTCTCCAGAGACCGTCGCAAGCGCTCTAGAATTATGCAACGCCTTCCGGATTCGTACACATCCCTGTTATAGCGGCCGGGAAGAGCGATAGTTTGAGTCGTGTCAGAGCAGTGCAGCTGAAATTGGCTCTCCCGAGACCATCGGAAGCGCGCTAGAATTGTGCAACGCCTTCCAGATTCATACACATGCCGGCTATAGCGGCCGGGAAGAGCGACAGTTTGAGTCGTGTCAGAGCAGTGTAGCTGAAATTGGGTCTCTAGAGACCGTCGGAAGCGCGCTAGAATTATGCAACGCCTGCCGTATTCGTACACATGCCGGCTATAGCGGCCGGGAAGAGCGATAGTTTGAGTAGTGTCAGAGCAGTGCAGTTGAAATTGGCTCTCCCGAGACCATCGGAAGCGCGCTAGAATTGTGCAACGCCTTCCAGATTCATACACATGCCGGCTATAGCGGCCGGGAAGAGCGACAGTTTGAGTCGTGTCAGAGCAGTGTAGCTGAAATTGGCTCTCCTGAGACCGTCAGAAGCGCGCTAGAATTATGCAACGCCTTCCGGATTCGTACACATGCCAGCTATAGCGGCCGGGAAGAGCGACAGTTTGAGTCGTGTCAGAGCAGTGTAGCTGAATTTGGCTCTCCCGAAACCGTCGGAAGCGCGCTAGAATTATGCAACGCCTTCCGGATTCGTACACATGCCGGCTATAGCGGACGGGAAGAGCAATAGTTTGAGTCGTGTCAGAGCAGTTCAGCTGAAATTGGCTCTCTCGAGACCGTCGGAAGCACGCTACAATTATGCAACGCCTTCCGGAATCGTACACAAGCCGGCTATAGCAGCCGGGAAGAGCGATAGTTTGATTCGTGTCAGAGCAGTGCAGCTGAAATTTGCTCTCCAGAGATCGCCGCAAGCGCTCTAGAATTATGCAACGCCTTCCGGATTCGTACACATCCCTGTTATAGCGGCCGGGAAGAGCGATATTTTGAGTCGTGTCAGAGCAGTGCAGCTGAAATTGGCTCTCCCGAGACCGTCGGAAGCGCGCTAGAATTATGCAACGCCTTCCAGATTCGTACACATGCCGGCTATAGCGGCCGGGAAGAGCGATAGCTTAGTCGTGTCTGAGCAGTGCAGCTGAAATTGGCTCTCCCGAGACCGTCGGAAGCGCGCTAGAATTATGCAACGCCAGCCGTATTCGTACACATGCAGGCTATAGCGGCCGGAAAGATAGATAGTTTGAGTCGTGTCAGAGCAGTGCAGCTGAAATTCGCTCTCCTGAGACCGTCGGAAGCGCGCTATTATCATGCAACGCCTGCCGTATTCGTACACATGCCGGCTATAGCGGCCGTTAAGAGCGATAGTTTGAGTCGTGTCAGAGCAGTTCAGCTGAAATTGGCTCTGCCGAGACCGTCGGAAGCGCGCTTCAATTATGCAACGCCTTCCGGATTCGTACGCATGCCGGCTATAGCGGCCGGGAAGAGCGATAGTTTGAGTCGTGTCAGAGCAGTGCGGCTGAAATTGGCTCTCCCGAGACCGTCGGAAGCGCGCTAGAATTATGCAACGCCTTCCGGATTCGTACACATGCCGGCTATAGCAGCCGGGAAGAGCGATAGTTTGAGTCGTGTCAGAGCAGTGTAGCTGAAATTGGCTCTCCTGAGACCGTCAGAAGCGCGCTAGAATTATGCATCGCCTGCCGTATTCGTACACAAGCCGGCTATAGCGGCCGGGAGGAGCGATAGTTTGAGTCGTGTCAGAGCAGTGCAGCTGAAATTGGCTCTCCCGAGACCGTCGGAAGCGCGCTAGAATTATGCAACGCCTGCCGTATTCGTACACATGCCGGCTATAGCGGCCGGGAAGATAGATAGTTTGAGTCGTGTCAGAGCAGTGCAGCTGAAATTGGCTCTCCCGAGACCGTCGGAAGCGCGCTAGAATTATGCAACGCCTTCCGGATTCGTACACATGCCGGCTATAGCAGCCGGGAAGAGCGATAGTTTGAGTCGTGTCAGAGCAGTGCAGCTGAAATTGGCTCTCCCGAGACCATCGGAAGCGCGCTAGAATTGTGCAACGCCTTCCAGATTTATACACATGCCGGCTATAGCGGCCGGGAAGAGCGACAGTTTGAGTCGTGTCAGCAGTGTAGCTGAAATTGGCTCTCTAGAGACCTTCGGAAGCGCGCTAAAATTATGCAACGCCTGCCGTGTTCGTACACAAGCCGGCTATAGCGGCCGGGAAGAGCGATAATTTGAGTAGTGTCAGAGCAGTGCAGCTGAAATTGGCTCTCCCGAGACCATCGGAAGCGCGCTAGAATTGTGCAACGCCTTCCAGATTCATACACATGCCGGCTATAGCGGCCGGGAAGAGCGACAGTTTGAGTCGTGTCAGAGCAGTGTAGCTGAAATTGGCTCTCCTGAGACCGTCAGAAGCGCGCTAGAATTATGTAACGCCTTCCGGATTCGTACACATGCCGGCTATAGCGGACGGGAAGAGCGATAGTTTGAGTCGTGTCAGAGCAGTTCAGCTGAAATTGTCTCTATCGAGACCGTCGGAAGCGCGCTAGAATTATGCAACGCCTTCCGGAATCGTACACATGCCAGCTATAGCAGCCGGGAAGAGCGATAGTTTGATTCGTGTCAGAGCAGTGCAGCTGAAATTTGCTCTCCAGAGACCGCCACAAGCGCTCTAGAATTATGCAACGCCTTCCGGATTCGTACACATCCCTGTTATAGCGGCCGGGAAGAGCGATATTTTGAGTCGTGTCAGAGCAGTGCAGCTGAAATTGGCTCTCCCGAGACCGTCGGAAGCGCGCTAGAATTATGCAACGCCTGCCGTATTCGTACACATGCCGGCTATAGCGGCCGGGAAGATAGATAGTTTGAGTCGTATCAGAGCAGTGCAGCTGAAATTGGCTCTCCCGAGACCGTCGGAAGCGCGCTATAATTATGCAACGCCTGCCGTATTCGTACACATGCCGGCTGTAGCGGCCGGGAAGAGCGATAGTTTGAGTCGTGTCACAGCAGTTCAGCTGAAATTGGCTCTGCCGAGACCGTCGGAAGCGCGCTTGAATTATGCAACGCCTTCCGGATTCGTACGCATGCCGGCTATAGCGGCCGGAAAGAGCGATAGTTTGAGTCGTGTCAGAGCAGTGCAGCTGAAATTGACTCTCCCGAGACCGTCGGAAGTGCGCAAGAATTATGCAACGCCTTCCGGATTCGTACACATGCCGGCTATAGCAGCTGGGAAGAGCGATAGTTTGAGTCGTGTCAGAGCAGTGCAGCTGAAAATGGCTCTCCCGAGACCATCGGAAGCGCGCTAGAATTGTGCAACGCCTTGCAGATGCATACACAAGCAGGCTATAGCGGCCGGGAAGAGCGACAGTTTGAGTCGTGTCAGAGCAGTGTAGCTGAAATTGGCTCTCTAGAGACCGTCGGAAGCGCGCTAGAATTATGCAACGCCTGCCGCATTCGTACACATGCCGGCTATAGCGGCCGGGAAGAGCGATTGTTTGAGTCGTGTCAGAACAGTGCAGCGTAAATTGGCTCTCCTGAGACCATCGGAAGCGCGATAGAATTATTCAACGCCTTCCGTATTCGTACACATGCCGGCTATAGCGGCCAGGAAGAGCGATAGTTTGAGTCATGTCAGAGCAGTGCAGCTGAAATTGGCTCTCCCGAGACCGTCGGAAGCGCGCTAGAATTGTGCGACGCCTTCCAGGTTCATACACATGCCGGCTATAGCGGCCGGGAAGAGCGACAGTTTGAGTCGTGTCAGAGCAGTGTAGCTGAAATTGGCTCTCTAGAGACCGTCGGAAGCGCGCTAGAATTATGCAACGCCTGCCTTATTCGTACACATGCCGGCTATAGCGGCCGGGAAGAGCGATAGTTTGAGTCGTGTCAGAGCAGTGCAGCGGAAATTGGCTCTCCCGAGACCGTCGGAAGCCCGCTAGGATTATGCAACGCCTTCCGGATTCGTACACATGCCAGCTATAGCAGCCGGGAAGAGCGACAGTTTGAGTTGTGTCAGAGCAGTGTAGCTGAATTTGGCTCTCCCGAGACCGTCGGAAGCGCGCTAGAATTATGCAACGCCTTCCGGATTCGTACACATGCCGGCTATAGCGGACGGGAAGAGCGATAGCTTGAGTCGTGTCAGAGCAGTTCAGCTGAAATTGGCTCTCTCGAGACCGTCGGAAGCGCGCTAGAATTATGCAACGCCTTCCGGAATCGTACACATGCCGGCTATAGCAGCCGGGAAGAGCGATAGTTTGATTCGTGTCAGAGCAGTGCAGCTGAAATTTGCTCTCCAGAGACCGTCGCAAGCGCTCTAGAATTATGCAACGCCTTCCGGATTCGTACACATCCCTGTTATAGCGGCCGGGAAGAGCGATATTTTGAGTCGTGTCAGAGCAGTGCAGCTGAAATTGGCTCTCCCGAGACCGTCGGAAGCGCGCTAGAATTATGCAACGCCTTCCAGATTCGTACACATGCCGGCTATAGCGGCCGGGAAGAGCGATAGCTTAGTCGTGTCTGAGCAGTGCAGCTGAAATTAGCTCTCCCGAGACCGTCGGAAGCGCGCTAGAATTATGCATCGCCTGCCGTATTCGTACACAAGCCGGCTATAGCGGCCGGGAGGAGCGATAGTTTGAGTCGTGTCAGAGCAGTGCAGCTGAAATTGGCTCTCCCGAGACCGTCGGAAGCGCGCGAGAATTATGCAACGCCTGCCGTATTCGTACACATGCCGGCTATAGCGGCCGGGAAGATAGATAGTTTGAGTCGTGTCAGAGCAGTGCAGCTGAAATTGGCTCTCCCGAGACCGTCGGAAGCGCGCTATAATGATGCAACGCCTGCCGTATTCGTACACATGCCGGCTATAGCGGCCGGGAAGAGCGATAGTTTGAGTCGTGTCAGAGCAGTTAAGCTGAAATTGGCTCTGCCGAGACCGTCGGAAGCGCACTTGAATTATGCAACGCCTTCCGGATTCGTACGCATGCCGGCTATAGCGGCCGGGAAGAGCGATAGTTTGAGTCGTGTCAGAGCAGTGCAGCTGAAATTGGCTCTCCCGAGACCGTCGGAAGCGCGCTAGAATTATGCAACGCCTTCCGGATTCGTACACATGCCGGCTATAGCAGCCGGGAAGAGCGATAGTTTGAGTCTTGTCAGAGCAGTGCAGCTGAAATTGGCTCTCCCGAGACCATCGGAAGCGCGCTAGAATTGTGCAACGCCTTCCAGATTCATACACACGCCGGCTATAGCGGCCGGGAAGAGCGACAGTTTGAGTCGTGTCAGAGCAGTGTAGCTGAAATTGGCTCTCTAGAGACCGTCGGAAGCGCGCTAGAATTATGCAACGCCTGCCGTATTCGTACACATGCCGGCTATAGCGGCCGGGAAGAGCGATAGTTTGAGTCGTGTCAGAGCAGTGGAGCGGCAATTGGCTCTCCTGAGACCATCGGAAGCGCGCTTAAATTATGCAACGCCTTCCGGATTCGTACGCATGCCGGCTATAGCGGCCGGGAAGAGCGATAGTTTGAGTCATGTCAGAGCAGTGCAGCTGAAATTGGCTCTCCCGAGACCGTCGGAAGCGCGCTAGAATTGTGCGACGCCTTCCAGGTTCATACACATGCCGGCTATAGCGGCCGGGAAGAGCGACAGTTTGAGTCGTGTCAGAGCAGTGTAGCTGAAATTGGCTCTCTAGAGACCGTCGGAAGCGCGCTAGAATTATGCAACGCCTGCCTTATTCGTACACATGCCGGCTATAGCGGCCGGGAAGAGCGATAGTTTGAGTCGTGTCAGAGCAGTGCAGCGGAAATTGGCTCTCCCGAGACCGTCGGAAGCCCGCTAGGATTATGCAACGCCTTCCGGATTCGTACACATGCCAGCTATAGCAGCCGGGAAGAGCGACAGTTTGAGTTGTGTCAGAGCAGTGTAGCTGAATTTGGCTCTCCCGAGACCGTCGGAAGCGCGCTAGAATTATGCAACGCCTTCCGGATTCGTACACATGCCGGCTATAGCGGACGGGAAGAGCGATAGCTTGAGTCGTGTCAGAGCAGTTCAGCTGAAATTGGCTCTCTCGAGACCGTCGGAAGCGCGCTAGAATTATGCAACGCCTTCCGGAATCGTACACATGCCGGCTATAGCAGCCGGGAAGAGCGATAGTTTGATTCGTGTCAGAGCAGTGCAGCTGAAATTTGCTCTCCAGAGACCGTCGCAAGCGCTCTAGAATTATGCAACGCCTTCCGGATTCGTACACATCCCTGTTATAGCGGCCGGGAAGAGCGATATTTTGAGTCGTGTCAGAGCAGTGCAGCTGAAATTGGCTCTCCCGAGACCGTCGGAAGCGCGCTAGAATTATGCAACGCCTTCCAGATTCGTACACATGCCGGCTATAGCGGCCGGGAAGAGCGATAGCTTAGTCGTGTCTGAGCAGTGCAGCTGAAATTAGCTCTCCCGAGACCGTCGGAAGCGCGCTAGAATTATGCATCGCCTGCCGTATTCGTACACAAGCCGGCTATAGCGGCCGGGAGGAGCGATAGTTTGAGTCGTGTCAGAGCAGTGCAGCTGAAATTGGCTCTCCCGAGACCGTCGGAAGCGCGCGAGAATTATGCAACGCCTGCCGTATTCGTACACATGCCGGCTATAGCGGCCGGGAAGATAGTTTGAGTCGTGTCAGAGCAGTGCAGCTGAAATTGGCTCTCCCGAGACCGTCGGAAGCGCGCTATAATGATGCAACGCCTGCCGTATTCGTACACATGCCGGCTATAGCGGCCGGGAAGAGCGATAGTTTGAGTCGTGTCAGAGCAGTTAAGCTGAAATTGGCTCTGCCGAGACCGTCGGAAGCGCACTTGAATTATGCAACGCCTTCCGGATTCGTACGCATGCCGGCTATAGCGGCCGGGAAGAGCGATAGTTTGAGTCGTGTCAGAGCAGTGCAGCTGAAATTGGCTCTCCCGAGACCGTCGGAAGCGCGCTAGAATTATGCAACGCCTTCCGGATTCGTACACATGCCGGCTATAGCAGCCGGGAAGAGCGATAGTTTGAGTCTTGTCAGAGCAGTGCAGCTGAAATTGGCTCTCCCGAGACCATCGGAAGCGCGCTAGAATTGTGCAACGCCTTCCAGATTCATACACACGCCGGCTATAGCGGCCGGGAAGAGCGACAGTTTGAGTCGTGTCAGAGCAGTGTAGCTGAAATTGGCTCTCTAGAGACCGTCGGAAGCGCGCTAGAATTATGCAACGCCTGCCGTATTCGTACACATGCCGGCTATAGCGGCCGGGAAGAGCGATAGTTTGAGTCGTGTCAGAGCAGTGGAGCGGCAATTGGCTCTCCTGAGACCATCGGAAGCGCGCTTAAATTATGCAACGCCTTCCGGATTCGTACGCATGCCGGCTATAGCGGCCGGGAAGAGCGATAGTTTGAGTCGTGTCAGAGCAGTGCAGCTGAAATTGGCTCTCCCGAGACCGTCGGAAGCGCGCTAGAATTATGGAACGCCTGCCGTATTCGTACACATGCCGGCTATAGCGGCCGGGAAGAGCGGTAGTTTGAGTCGTGTCAGAGCAGTGAAGCTGAAATTGGCTCTCCCGAGACCGTCGGAAGCGAGCTAGAATTATGCAACGCCTGCCGTATTCGTACACATACCGACTATAGCGGCCAGGATGAGCGATAGTTTGAGTCGTGTCAGAGCAGTGCAGCTGAAATTGGCTCTCCCGAGACCATCGGAAGCGCGATAGAATTGTGCAACGCCTTCCAGATTCATACACATGCCGGCTATAGCGGCCGGGAAGAGCGACAGTTTGAGTCGTGTCAGAGCAGTGTAGCTGAAATTGGCTCTCTAGAGACCGTCGGAAGCGCGCTAGAATTATGCAACGCCTGCCGTATTCGTACACATGCCGGCTATAGCGGCCGGGAAGAGCGATAGTTTGAGTAGTGTCAGAGCAGTGCAGCTGAAATTGGCTCTCCCGAGACCATCGGAAGCGCGCTAGAATTGTGCAACGCCTTCCAGATTCATACACATGCCGGCTATAGCGGCCGGGAAGAGCGACAGTTTGAGTCGTGTCAGAGCAGTGTAGCTGAAATTGGCTCTCCTGAGACCGTCAGAAGCGCGCTAGAATTATGCAACGCCTTCCGGATTCGTACACATGCCAGCTATAGCGGCCGGGAAGAGCGACAGTTTGAGTTGTGTCAGAGCAGTGTAGCTGAATTTGGCTCTCCCGAGACCGTCGGAAGCGCGCTAGAATTATGCAACGCCTTCCGGATTCGTACACATGCCGGCTATAGCGGACGGGAAGAGCGATAGCTTGAGTCGTGTCAGAGCAGTTCAGCTTAAATTGGCTCTCTCGAGACCGTCGGAAGCGCGCTAGAATTATGCAACGCCTTCCGGAATCGTACACATGCCGGCTATAGCAGCCGGGAAGAGCGATAGTTTGATTCGTGTCAGAGCAGTGCAGCTGAAATTTGCTCTCCAGAGACCGTCGCAAGCGCTCTAGAATTATGCAAAGCCTTCCGGATTCGTACACATCCCTGTTATAGCGGCCGGGAAGAGCGATATTTTGAGTCGTGTCAGAGCAGTGCAGCTGAAATTGGCTCTCCCGAGACCGTCGGAAGCGCGCTAGAATTATGCAACGCCTTCCAGATTCGTACACATGCCGGCTATAGCGGCCGGGAAGAGCGATAGCTTAGTCGTGTCTGAGCAGTGCAGCTGAAATTAGCTCTCCCGAGACCGTCGGAAGCGCGCTAGAATTATGCATCGCCTGCCGTATTCGTACACAAGCCGGCTATAGCGGCCGGGAGGAGCGATAGTTTGAGTCGTGTCAGAGCAGTGCAGCTGAAATTGGCTCTCCCGAGACCGTCGGAAGCGCGCTAGAAATTATGCAACGCCTGCCGTATTCGTACACATGCCGGCTATAGCGGCCGGGAAGATAGATAGTTTGAGTCGTGTCAGAGCAGTGCACCTGAAATTGGCTCTCCCGAGACCGTCGGAAGCGCGCTATAATGATGCAACGCCTGCCGTATTCGTACACATGCCGGCTATAGCGGCCGGGAAGAGCGATAGTTTGAGTCGTGTCAGAGCAGTTCAGCTGAAATTGGCTCTGCCGAGACCGTCGGAAGCGCACTTGAATTATGCAACGCCTTCCGGATTCGTACGCATGCCGGCTATAGCGGCCGGGAAGAGCGATAGTTTGAGTCGTGTCAGAGCAGTGCAGCTGAAATTGGCTCTCCCGAGACCGTCGGAAGCGCGCTAGAATTATGCAACGCCTTCCGGATTCGTACACATGCCGGCTATAGCAGCCGCGAAGAGCGATAGTTTGAGTCGTGTCAGAGCAGTGCAGCTGAAATTGGCTCTCCCGAGACCATCGGAAGCGCGCTAGAATTGTGCAACGCCTTCCAGATTCATACACACGCCGGCTATAGCGGCCGGGAAGAGCGACAGTTTGAGTCGTGTCAGAGCAGTGTAGCTGAAATTGGCTCTCTAGAGACCGTCGGAAGCGCGCTAGAATTATGCAACGCCTGCCGTAATCGTACACATGCCGGCTATAGCGGCCGGGAAGAGCGATAGTTTGAGTCGTGTCAGAGCAGTGGAGCGGCAATTGGCTCTCCTGAGACCATCGGAAGCGCGCTAGAATTATTCAACGCCTTCCGTATTCGTACACATGCCGGCTATAGCGGCCGGGAAGAGCGATAGTTTGAGTCATGTCAGAGCAGTGCAGCTGAAATTGGCTCTCCGGAGACCGTCGGAAGCGCGCTAGAATTGTGCGACGCCTTCCAGATTCATACACATGCCGGCTATAGCGGCCGGGAAGAGCGACAGTTTGAGTCGTGTCAGAGCAGTGTAGCTGAAATTGGCTCTCTAGAGACCGTCGGAAGCGCGCTAGAATTATGCAACGCCTGCCTTATTCGTACACATGCCGGCTATGCGGCCGGGAAGAGCGATAGTTTGAGTCGTGTCAGAGCAGTGCAGCTGAAATTGGCTCTCCCGAGACCGTCGGAAGCGCGCTAGAATTATGCAACGCCGGCCGTATTCGTACACATGCCGGCTATAGCGGCCGGGAAGAGCGGTAGTTTGAGTCGTGTCAGAGCAGTGCAGCTGAAATTGGCTCTCCCGAGACCGTCGGAAGCGCGCTAGAATTATGCAACGCCTGCCGTATTCGTACACATACCGACTATAGCGGCCGGGATGAGCGATAGTTTTAGTCGTGTCAGAGCAGTGCAGCTGAAATTGGCTCTCCCGAGACCATCGGAAGCGCGATAGAATTGTGCAACGCCTTTCAGATTCATACACATGCCGGCTATAGCGGCCGGGAAGAGCGACAGTTTGAGTCGTGTCAGAGCAGTGTAGCTGAAATTGGCTCTCCTGAGACCGTCAGAAGCGCGCTAGAATTATGCAACGCCTTCCGGATTCGTACACATGCCAGCTATAGCGGCCGGGAAGAGCGACAGTTTGAGTTGTGTCAGAGCAGTGTAGCTGAATTTGGCTCTCCCGAGACCGTCGGAAGCGCGCTAGAATTATGCAACGCCTTCCGGATTCGTACACATGCCGGCTATAGCGGACGGGAAGAGCGATAGCTTGAGTCGTGTCAGAGCAGTTCAGCTTAAATTGGCTATCTCGAGACCGTCGGAAGCGCGCTAGAATTATGCAACGCCTACAGGAATCGTACACATGCCGGCTATAGCAGCCGGGAAGAGCGATAGTTTGATTCGTGTCAGAGCAGTGCAGCTGAAATTTGCTCTCCAGAGACCGTCGCAAGCGCTCTAGAATTATGCCACGCCTTCCGGATTCGTACACATCCTTGTTATAGCGGCCGGGAAGAGCGATATTTTGAGTCGTGTCAGAGCAGTGCAGCTGAAATTCGCTCTCCCGAGACCGTCGGAAGCGCGCTAGAATTATGCAACGCCTTCCAGATTCGTACACATGCCGGCTATAGCGGCCGGGAAGAGCGATAGCTTAGTCGTGTCTGAGCAGTGCAGCTGAAATTGGCTCTCCCGAGACCGTCGGAAGCGTGCTAGAATTATGCATCGCCTGCCGTATTCGTACACAAGCCGGCTATAGCGGCCGGGAAGAGCGACAGTTTGAGTCGTGTCAGAGCAGTGCAGCTGAAATTGGCTCTCCCGAGACCGTCAGAAGCGCGCTAGAATTATGCAACGCCTGCCGTATTCGTACACATGCCGGCTATAGCGGCCGGGAAGATAGCTAGTTTGAGTCGTGTCAGAGCAGTGCAGCTGAAATTGGCTCTCCCGAGACCGTCGGAAGCGCGCTATAATTATGCAACGCCTGCCGTATTCGTACACATGCCGGCTATAGCGGCCGGGAAGAGCGATAGTTTGAGTCGTGTCAGAGCAGTTCAGCTGAAATTGGCTCTGCCGAGACCGTCGGAAGCGCGCTTGAATTATGCAACGCCTTCCGGATTCGTACGCATGCCGGCTATAGCGGCCGGGAAGAGCGATAGTTTGAGTCGTGTCAGAGCAGTTCAGCTGAAATTGGCTCTGCCGAGACCGTCGGAAGCGCGCTTGAATTATGCATCGCCTTCCGGATTCGTACACATGCCGGCTATAGCAGCCGGGAAGAGCGATAGTTTGAGTCGTGTCAGAGCAGTGCAGCTGAAATTGTCTCTCCCGAGACCATCGGAAGCGCGCTAGAATTGTGCAACGCCTTCCAGATTCATACACAAGCCGGCTATAGCGGCCGGGAAGAGCGACAGTTTGAGTCGCGTCAGAGCAGTGTAGCTGAAATTGGCTCTCTAGAGACCGTCGGAAGCGCGCTATAATTATGCAACGCCTGCCGTATTTGTACACATGCCGGCTATAGCGGCCAGGAAGAGCGATAGTTTGAGTCGTGTCAGAGCAGTGGAGCGGAAATTGGCTCTCCTGAGACCATCGGAAGCGAGCTAGAATTATTCAACGCCTTCCGTATTCGTACACATGCCGGCTATAGCGGCCGGGAAGAGCGACAGTTTGAGTCGTGTCAGAGCAGTGTAGCTGAAATTGGCTCTCTAGAGACCGTCGGAAGCGCGCTAGAATTATGCAACGCCTGCCTTATTCGTACACATGCCGGCTATAGCGGCCAGGAAGAGCGATAGTTTGAGTCGTGTCAGAGCAGTGCAGCGGAAATTGGCTCTCCCGAGACCGTCGGAAGCCCGCTAGGTTTATGCAACGCCTTCCGTATTCGTACACATGCCGGCTATAGCGGTCGGGAAGAGCGATAGTTTGAGTCGTGTCAGAGCAGTGCAGCTGAAATTGGCTCTCCCGAGACCGTCGGAAGCGCGCTAGAATTATGCAACGCCTGCCGTATTCGTACACATGCCGGCTATAGCGGCCGGAAAGAGCGATAGTTTGAGTCGTGTCAGAGCAGTTCAGCTGAAATTGGCTCTGCCGAGACCGTCGGTATCGCTCTTGAATTATGCAACGCCTTCCGGATTCGTACGCATGCCGGCTATAGCGGCCGGGAAGAGCGATAGTTTGAGTCGTGTCAGAGCAGTGTAGCTGAAATTGGCTCTCCTGAGACCGTCAGAAGCGCGCTAGAATTATGCAACGCCTTCCGGATTCGTACACATGCCAGCTATAGCGGCCGGGAAGAGCGACAGTTTGAGTTGTGTCAGAGCAGTGTAGCTGAATTTGGCTCTCCCGAGACCGTCGGAAGCGCGCTAGAATTATGCAACGCCTTCCGGATTCGTACACATGCCGGCTATAGCGGACGGGAAGAGCGATAGCTTGAGTCGTGTCAGAGCAGTTCAGCTTAAATTGGCTCTCTCGAGACCGTCGGAAGCGCGCTAGAATTATGCAACGCCTTCCGGAATCGTACACATGCCGGCTATAGCAGCCGGGAAGAGCGATAGTTTGATTCGTGTCAGAGCAGTGCAGCTGAAATTTGCTCTCCAGAGACCGTCGCAAGCGCTCTAGAATTATGCAACGCCTTCCGGATTCGTACACATCCCTGTTATAGCGGCCGGGAAGAGCGATATTTTGAGTCGTGTCAGAGCAGTGCAGCTGAAATTGGCTCTCTCGAGACCGTCGGAAGCGCGCTAGAATTATGCAACGCCTTCCAGATTCGTACACATGCCGGCTATAGCGGCCGCGAAGAGCGATAACTTAGTCGTGTCTGAGCAGTGCAGCTGAAATTGGCTCTCCCGAGACCGTCGGAAGCGTGCTAGAATTATGCATCGCCTGCCGTATTCGTACACAAGCCGGCTAAAGCGGCCGGGAAGAGCGACAGTTTGAGTCGCGTCAGAGCAGTGTAGCTGAAATTGGCTCTCTAGAGACCGTCGGAAGCGCGCTATAATTATGCAACGCCTGCCGTATTTGTACACATGCCGGCTATAGCGGCCAGGAAGAGCGATAGTTTGAGTCGTGTCAGAGCAGTGGAGCGGAAATTGGCTCTCCTGAGACCATCGGAAGCGAGCTAGAATTATTCAACGCCTTCCGTATTCGTACACATGCCGGCTATAGCGGCCGGGAAGAGCGACAGTTTGAGTCGTGTCAGAGCAGTGTAGCTGAAATTGGCTCTCTAGAGACCGTCGGAAGCGCGCTGGAATTATGCAACGCCTGCCTTATTCGTACACATGCCGGCTATAGCGGCCAGGAAGAGCGATAGTTTGAGTCGTGTCAGAGCAGTGCAGCGGAAATTGGCTCTCCCGAGACCGTCGGAAGCCCGCTAGGTTTATGCAACGCCTTCCGTATTCGTACACATGCCGGCTATAGCGGCCGGGAAGAGCGATAGTTTGAGTCGTGTCAGAGCAGTGCAGCTGAAATTGGCTCTCCCGAGACCGTCGGAAGCGCGCTAGAATAATGCAACGCCTGCCGTATTCGTACACATGCCGGCTATAGCGGCCGGAAAGAGCGATAGTTTGAGTCGTGTCAGAGCAGTTCAGCTGAAATTGGCTCTGCCGAGACCGTCGGTATCGCTCTAGAATTATGCAACGCCTTCCGGATTCGTACGCATGCCGGCTATAGCGGCCGTGAAGAGCGATAGTTTGAGTCGTGTCAGAGCAGTGTAGCTGAATTTGGCTCTCCCGAGACCGTCGGAAGCGCGCTAGAATTATGCAACGCCTTCCGGATTCGTACACATGCCGGCTATAGCGGACGGGAAGAGCGATAGCTTGAGTCGTGTCAGAGCAGTTCAGCTGAAATTGGCTCTCTCGAGACCGTCGGAAGCGCGCTAGAATTATGCAACGCCTTCCGGAATCGTACACATGCCGGCTATAGCAGCCGGGAAGAGCGATAGTTTGATTCGTGTCAGAGCAGTGCAGCTGAAATTTGCTCTCCAGAGACCGTCGCAAGCGCTCTAGAATTATGCAACGCCTTCCGGATTCGTACACATCCCTGTTATAGCGGCCGGGAAGAGCGATATTTTGAGTCGTGTCAGAGCAGTGCAGCTGAAATTGGCTCTCCCGAGACCGTCGGAAGCGCGCTAGAATTATGCAACGCCTTCCAGATTCGTACACATGCCGGCTATAGCGGCCGGGAAGAGCGATAGCTTAGTCGTGTCTGAGCAGTGCAGCTGAAATTAGCTCTCCCGAGACCGTCGGAAGCGCGCTAGAATTATGCATCGCCTGCCGTATTCGTACACAAGCCGGCTATAGCGGCCGGGAGGAGCGATAGTTTGAGTCGTGTCAGAGCAGTGCAGCTGAAATTGGCTCTCCCGAGACCGTCGGAAGCGCGCGAGAATTATGCAACGCCTGCCGTATTCGTACACATGCCGGCTATAGCGGCCGGGAAGATAGTTTGAGTCGTGTCAGAGCAGTGCAGCTGAAATTGGCTCTCCCGAGACCGTCGGAAGCGCGCTATAATGATGCAACGCCTGCCGTATTCGTACACATGCCGGCTATAGCGGCCGGGAAGAGCGATAGTTTGAGTCGTGTCAGAGCAGTTAAGCTGAAATTGGCTCTGCCGAGACCGTCGGAAGCGCACTTGAATTATGCAACGCCTTCCGGATTCGTACGCATGCCGGCTATAGCGGCCGGGAAGAGCGATAGTTTGAGTCGTGTCAGAGCAGTGCAGCTGAAATTGGCTCTCCCGAGACCGTCGGAAGCGCGCTAGAATTATGCAACGCCTTCCGGATTCGTACACATGCCGGCTATAGCAGCCGGGAAGAGCGATAGTTTGAGTCTTGTCAGAGCAGTGCAGCTGAAATTGGCTCTCCCGAGACCATCGGAAGCGCGCTAGAATTGTGCAACGCCTTCCAGATTCATACACACGCCGGCTATAGCGGCCGGGAAGAGCGACAGTTTGAGTCGTGTCAGAGCAGTGTAGCTGAAATTGGCTCTCTAGAGACCGTCGGAAGCGCGCTAGAATTATGCAACGCCTGCCGTATTCGTACACATGCCGGCTATAGCGGCCGGGAAGAGCGATAGTTTGAGTCGTGTCAGAGCAGTGGAGCGGCAATTGGCTCTCCTGAGACCATCGGAAGCGCGCTTAAATTATGCAACGCCTTCCGGATTCGTACGCATGCCGGCTATAGCGGCCGGGAAGAGCGATAGTTTGAGTCGTGTCAGAGCAGTGCAGCTGAAATTGGCTCTCCCGAGACCGTCGGAAGCGCGCTAGAATTATGGAACGCCTGCCGTATTCGTACACATGCCGGCTATAGCGGCCGGGAAGAGCGGTAGTTTGAGTCGTGTCAGAGCAGTGAAGCTGAAATTGGCTCTCCCGAGACCGTCGGAAGCGAGCTAGAATTATGCAACGCCTGCCGTATTCGTACACATACCGACTATAGCGGCCAGGATGAGCGATAGTTTGAGTCGTGTCAGAGCAGTGCAGCTGAAATTGGCTCTCCCGAGACCATCGGAAGCGCGATAGAATTGTGCAACGCCTTCCAGATTCATACACATGCCGGCTATAGCGGCCGGGAAGAGCGACAGTTTGAGTCGTGTCAGAGCAGTGTAGCTGAAATTGGCTCTCTAGAGACCGTCGGAAGCGCGCTAGAATTATGCAACGCCTGCCGTATTCGTACACATGCCGGCTATAGCGGCCGGGAAGAGCGATAGTTTGAGTAGTGTCAGAGCAGTGCAGCTGAAATTGGCTCTCCCGAGACCATCGGAAGCGCGCTAGAATTGTGCAACGCCTTCCAGATTCATACACATGCCGGCTATAGCGGCCGGGAAGAGCGACAGTTTGAGTCGTGTCAGAGCAGTGTAGCTGAAATTGGCTCTCCTGAGACCGTCAGAAGCGCGCTAGAATTATGCAACGCCTTCCGGATTCGTACACATGCCAGCTATAGCGGCCGGGAAGAGCGACAGTTTGAGTTGTGTCAGAGCAGTGTAGCTGAAATTGGCTCTCCCGAGACCGTCGGAAGCGCGCTAGAATTATGCAACGCCTTCCGGATTCGTACACATGCCGGCTATAGCGGCCGGGAAGAGCGATAGCTTGAGTCGTGTCAGAGCAGTGCAGCTGAAATTGGCTCTCTCGAGACCGTCGGAAGCGCGCTAGAATTATGCAACGCCTTCCGGATTCGTACACATGCCGGCTATAGCGGCCGGGAAGAGCGATAGTTTGAGTCGTGTCAGAGCAGTGCAGCTGAAATTGGCTCTCCAGAGACCGTCGGAAGCGCGCTAGAATTATGCAACGCCTTCCGTATTCGTACACATGCCGGTTATAGCGGCCGGGAAGAGCGATATTTTGAGTCGTGTCAGAGCAGTGCAGCTGAAATTGGCTCTCCCGAGACCGTCGGAAGCGCGCTAGAATTATGCAACGCCTTCCAGATTCGTACACATGCCGGCTATAGCGGCCGGGAAGAGCGATAGCTTGAGTCGTGTCTGAGCAGTGCAGCTGAAATTAGCTCTCCCGAGACCGTCGGAAGCGCGCTAGAATTATGCATCGCCTGCCGTATTCGTACACAAGCCGGCTATAGCGGCCGGGAGGAGCGATAGTTTGAGTCGTGTCAGAGCAGTGCAGCTGAAATTGGCTCTCCCGAGACCGTCGGAAGCGCGCTAGAAATTATGCAACGCCTGCCGTATTCGTACACATGCCGGCTATAGCGGCCGGGAAGATAGATAGTTTGAGTCGTGTCAGAGCAGTGCAGCTGAAATTGGCTCTCCCGAGACCGTCGGAAGCGCGCTATAATGATGCAACGCCTGCCGTATTCGTACACATGCCGGCTATAGCGGCCGGGAAGAGCGATAGTTTGAGTCGTGTCAGAGCAGTTCAGCTGAAATTGGCTCTGCCGAGACCGTCGGAAGCGCACTTGAATTATGCAACGCCTTCCGGATTCGTACGCATGCCGGCTATAGCGGCCGGGAAGAGCGATAGTTTGAGTCGTGTCAGAGCAGTGCAGCTGAAATTGGCTCTCCCGAGACCGTCGGAAGCGCGCTAGAATTATGCAACGCCTTCCGGATTCGTACACATGCCGGCTATAGCAGCCGCGAAGAGCGATAGTTTGAGTCGTGTCAGAGCAGTGCAGCTGAAATTGGCTCTCCCGAGACCATCGGAAGCGCGCTAGAATTGTGCAACGCCTTCCAGATTCATACACACGCCGGCTATAGCGGCCGGGAAGAGCGACAGTTTGAGTCGTGTCAGAGCAGTGTAGCTGAAATTGGCTCTCTAGAGACCGTCGGAAGCGCGCTAGAATTATGCAACGCCTGCCGTAATCGTACACATGCCGGCTATAGCGGCCGGGAAGAGCGATAGTTTGAGTCGTGTCAGAGCAGTGGAGCGGCAATTGGCTCTCCTGAGACCATCGGAAGCGCGCTAGAATTATTCAACGCCTTCCGTATTCGTACACATGCCGGCTATAGCGGCCGGGAAGAGCGATAGTTTGAGTCATGTCAGAGCAGTGCAGCTGAAATTGGCTCTCCGGAGACCGTCGGAAGCGCGCTAGAATTGTGCGACGCCTTCCAGATTCATACACATGCCGGCTATAGCGGCCGGGAAGAGCGACAGTTTGAGTCGTGTCAGAGCAGTGTAGCTGAAATTGGCTCTCTAGAGACCGTCGGAAGCGCGCTAGAATTATGCAACGCCTGCCTTATTCGTACACATGCCGGCTATGCGGCCGGGAAGAGCGATAGTTTGAGTCGTGTCAGAGCAGTGCAGCTGAAATTGGCTCTCCCGAGACCGTCGGAAGCGCGCTAGAATTATGCAACGCCGGCCGTATTCGTACACATGCCGGCTATAGCGGCCGGGAAGAGCGGTAGTTTGAGTCGTGTCAGAGCAGTGCAGCTGAAATTGGCTCTCCCGAGACCGTCGGAAGCGCGCTAGAATTATGCAACGCCTGCCGTATTCGTACACATACCGACTATAGCGGCCGGGATGAGCGATAGTTTTAGTCGTGTCAGAGCAGTGCAGCTGAAATTGGCTCTCCCGAGACCATCGGAAGCGCGATAGAATTGTGCAACGCCTTTCAGATTCATACACATGCCGGCTATAGCGGCCGGGAAGAGCGACAGTTTGAGTCGTGTCAGAGCAGTGTAGCTGAAATTGGCTCTCCTGAGACCGTCAGAAGCGCGCTAGAATTATGCAACGCCTTCCGGATTCGTACACATGCCAGCTATAGCGGCCGGGAAGAGCGACAGTTTGAGTTGTGTCAGAGCAGTGTAGCTGAATTTGGCTCTCCCGAGACCGTCGGAAGCGCGCTAGAATTATGCAACGCCTTCCGGATTCGTACACATGCCGGCTATAGCGGACGGGAAGAGCGATAGCTTGAGTCGTGTCAGAGCAGTTCAGCTTAAATTGGCTCTCTCGAGACCGTCGGAAGCGCGCTAGAATTATGCAACGCCTACCGGAATCGTACACATGCCGGCTATAGCAGCCGGGAAGAGCGATAGTTTGATTCGTGTCAGAGCAGTGCAGCTGAAATTTGCTCTCCAGAGACCGTCGCAAGCGCTCTAGAATTATGCCACGCCTTCCGGATTCGTACACATCCTTGTTATAGCGGCCGGGAAGAGCGATATTTTGAGTCGTGTCAGAGCAGTGCAGCTGAAATTGGCTCTCCCGAGACCGTCGGAAGCGCGCTAGAATTATGCAACGCCTTCCAGATTCGTACACATGCCGGCTATAGCGGCCGGGAAGAGCGATAGCTTAGTCGTGTCTGAGCAGTGCAGCTGAAATTGGCTCTCCCGAGACCGTCGGAAGCGTGCTAGAATTATGCATCGCCTGCCGTATTCGTACACAAGCCGGCTATAGCGGCCGGGAAGAGCGACAGTTTGAGTCGTGTCAGAGCAGTGCAGCTGAAATTGGCTCTCCCGAGACCGTCAGAAGCGCGCTAGAATTATGCAACGCCTGCCGTATTCGTACACATGCCGGCTATAGCGGCCGGGAAGATAGATAGTTTGAGTCGT